>JAULBZ010004420.1:0-14794 GCA_032360805.1 Neoturris breviconis | reverse complement strand
ACCGGCATAGGCCAGGGCTTTCTTTGCCGCTCTTCCGTGTTTCGAAAAGGCAAGAAGCCCTGGGAACGAGGTTGGGATTCTAACAACAAGGACGTAAACGCCTTGGAGGAAACGTTAGCTAGTGGGACGGGGAAAGTTTATTGGATTTTTTTTTTAAGTGCACATCTAGGAAATATAGGTTGTTTCTACCGCGTAAGATCGTTGATAGCAGACGTTCTCCGCTGATAGACTAGGTAACCTCGTTCCCAGGACTTCTTGTATTTCGAAATACAGAGAGTAGCTCTACTACAAGATATTTCAGGTTAAAAAATGCAATATATGTATAAGAAAAGAATTTTCTTTCTTCAAGAAAAAAATTGCACTGAATTTGAATAAGCTATAAAGCAAATTAAGATATATAATAAAGTTTATAATGCCGTACTAAAATATACATAAATATCATCATCATATACACAACACACGAAATTCTGACCATAATATATAGTATAACACTTGAACAAACTTGAAAATAACTGTCAGACATCAACTGTGGAGGAGGATCGTTTTTAAGTAGTGTCCAGTTATGCAGCCGTAGTTTTATACCAAAGAAACACTCCTCCATAGGTGTTTTCTGGTAGTTATTTTTATGCTTGCTTGAATAATATAAACACGAGCAAAGCAACAATTGTTGGTCGGAAACAACAAGGGTTAAAATAAGCGTTAATATGGGAAGGAGTGTAGGTCAACAGTCTAAAAATTGATAGGCTAAATTTCAAGATTACCCTCTTCCGCAGCTCTATTAAACCCTTCAACAGCGAACCGTTCGGGAATCGAAATAAGTATAGATCACCATTTTGAAATTTCTATTTTTGGAGATACGCAACTCGAAAGAACTTGCAATTCATCGCTTCCTCTGTGCAAAGACACGGCGGGTGACGTCAGTTTCTACCAATGAAATGTCTTCTTTTGCTTTCATGGCGAGTGACGTAAATTTCTACAAATGTCTCTTTTGAAATTATTCGCCTAGTGGAATTCAGCCTTAACATAGGAAGCAGTGAATTGCAAATTCTTTGCTCTAATGAAGCAATGTTCCATAGAAGCGAAACATTTACTGTGAATGAGTGATTTTCAAATATAGTATGAAGTTCCTTGCTTCATATAACCAGATTAATTCGCTGGTAAATATTAAATCGTTAAGCCCAGGCTCTTTTGACCCTTTATGCCCGAGAGGGGAGGGAATTATGCCCTCCGCAATTCTTAAACTAATAAGTGTTTGGTCATGAAACTTCACCAGTTATTACTTGAGTTCAAATAAATAAAACACAATTAAAGAAATTAGTGTACGATGTTATACCTGCTCGTATGACGTCATATTGTTGCCCAGGTGGTTTGGTCTACAAAAAATGCAAGCTGGTCTGTAAATTGTAGAATAAAACAATTTTGAAATCTAATGTTTATCGTAAATTCATGTAAATTCAACATCAATAACTATGCAGGTATGATCTATCCCATGACAAAGGAAACTCACAGCACTTAAACAAAAAATATATCGGCATTTAAAACTGGCGGCCCCACTCACCCTGCCCGCCCGCCGGCCAAATAGGGTTAACTACAAGTTTCAGAGATTGATTATTGTTGATTTTGTCTGAACTGTTGTTCGTAATTTCATCTAAAAGATCTTGTCAGACATAATAGTATATACCCACGGTGGAGAAGGGATTTTTGCGCATAACATCAGGCTTTGTAGTCTGAAGCTATGCCCACAAATTACTCGACCACTGTCCATCGTCTTTTGACTCAAAAGTTTTGTAAAAGTATAAAAATCCAGATCATTAGATCTTTATATAAATATGTACATATAGAATTCCGTAAAAATGTTTCGCTTGTTTTCTGTGGTACATAGCCAGCGGACAAAAACTTGTTCAAAGTCCGCAGTAAAGACGCTAGAACAACGTGCTGACTTTGAACAAGTTTTTGCACACTGGGTAATATCTTAGATAGAACGTAGTCACAAACATACGGTGGAACTTTAATGGCGAATTGTTCTAACATATTTTGAAGTATTTCTTCAATCTTCAACCTGATGTGGCTTTACTTTGGGCTCGATTTACTATGTCTCTAATACGATTGAGGGCCATCTAAACACAAAGAATTTAATGAACACTGATACTATTTCTGGAGAAACAACCGTGAATATAGCCGCCAGACATCACGTGAGGAGGAATGTTACCAAAAACACTCCTCCGCAGGTGATAGCCGGCAGTTACATACAGGCTTGAAGGCATTTGATCAACGATACCACAATCAATTGGTTTTCTTCTTACTGACCAAACTAAGCCAGTTAAAGTCCATTGCCATATCCTTCACTGGTCGTATACATTTATTCCAATCCAAACGAGCATTTAAACATAGAATTTATGAAACAGTCGTCTTTGGTATTTTATCTATTATATTTTAAAATAACAACTTATGTTATTTTAACCTCGGCAGTAAGTTTTACATTAGAGCATGATTCGTTCCTTCGTAGCAAAGAAACCAACTACAATGGCAAGCTCGTTGGCATAGCGCTCCTTAAATACATACCTGAGTTCCATTAAATGTCCCCGTGATGAAGACTGGTACGTCATCTCCACCTTGTTTATCTTTGGGAACTTCAATATCTGCTTGGGCTTTATCTTGTATATCTTGAACAACTTGTCCTTTCTTTCCAATTATACGACCAACACAAGTACCTGGTACCATGTATTCAGTTTTTAACTGTGCTTCACTGTAAGGTACTTTCATAGTTTCCTTAATCTTACTGAATACACAAAGAGACGCCTACATAGAACATAAACAAAAATTATGCCTTCATTGATGTTTGATTTAGTTTCTGTCGAGGATTAGAAAACTTCCTAAACGAATCGTTTCCAAAAGAAGAAAACCCTGTTTGCTCTAAGATAACAATCTTCCTCTCCCTTTATATCTTTATCTTTCCCCGAACGAATAGTTAAGCAAGCCTCAAAATAACGGCCGGACCATCACCTGTGGAGGAGTACTTTTAAGAACCTACAGTTTTCAGCTTGTAAGGTATGTTTGTTTCAGATATTATCTTCCCTCCTCTTGTACATCCTTCCATTCCGTTGAATGAATAATTTGCAAGAGATAAGCATAAGGAGCCATCTCCAAAAATAAAGTAGTCAAAATCAATAAATTTGAGAAAAATCAATCCACGATGAAGAGTGTTAAGTCAATGCAAGATCATTGATTCAGCACACTTCCACTGGGAACAAATTTTGAAGAGCTATGAAACATAATTATCTCTGTTCTAAGCGGAGAAAGTTTAGCAATAGTGGTGTTACAGCATATTTTTTACTTGAATCGAGCAGTTGTCGATGGTATTTCTGAAACAAACATACATACTGATATATAATTGAATAATGTAATTTAAATACAAACCCTCCATTGAGCATCAGCAGGTCCAGTTATTTCGACTCTACTCTCTCCTCCCTCATCACCTTTTACAACTCTCACTTGAGCATCACTGTATCCCTTCATGCGACTAATGTAATCACCATTTCTCCCAATCACAGCACCAACTTCCTTAGTTGGTATGATGACACATGTTGTTTCAACATCGTCGCTTCCTTGTGGTTGAGGAGCAAGTTGACCAGCATATTGTTGAGGGTAGCCATGACCAAGAATACCAGGGTAATTCATATAACCATGATAACCAGGAAAACCCATATACGCCTAGGATAAATATTATAAGCATCAATTCACTTTGAAGGGCTAGACATACTAAAACACACAATTATATAGCCAGTGAACGGTTTGTCCTTTATATAAATTCATAATTTTTACCACTCTATGACTTTTCTCCTTCCCACCCTTAGTAAAAAATTAGCAATAAGAATTATCACTGTGGAGGAGTGTTTTTTGAGTAGTTTTAAGTTGAAAACTGTATTAAAAACAATCCTCTGCAGGTGATGTCCAACCGCTATCTTGAGGCTTGCAACCTGAAGCTAATGCTGAAAAATCATTCGCCTCCACAGTGACTATTTGCATATATTTTGATCACTGCACTAACCATAGGATTTGGATAACCATATTGTTGTGGTGGACCTCTTTGATACATCATCTGTGGATGAAAAACTGGATAATTATTATTCATGCCTCCACCGCCACCACCGCCACCACCACCACCTCCGCCGACACCACCACCATAATATCTACTCTGTAACAGAAAAATGTACAGTTTTGTGATCAAAATATTCAGCAGACGAAACTGCACATGGCAGCTATTTTCGATAATATGAATAAGGAAAATTCAATAGAATATAGATTAAAGAAAGGAAACATATAGATTATGCAATTATATTAAAAATTAAGGTGTCGGTCGAACCAATTTTAGACTGATGACTTATCGTTCTTTTGATATTACTTCTTGTACATTGATATCAATATACCGTAAAGGTATTAAATTGCATGGGTAAAAATTTCCGCATTTTTCTTGTTTCTTAAAAAACTCGCAAAAACCCATGAAAAAACTCGCAAAATTTAAACAACGATTAAAACAAAAGAAAATAGTCTTTCATGTCATTTAAATATTTTTTTCTTTGTCTCGCGATATTTAGTATCCAAAAGATATCTTCTTTTTTTCTTGAATCACGAAATTTAATACCTGCAAATTTCAAAAAATTCAAGGTAGCGAAAATTTGTACTCACAAATTAAATACCTTTGGTACCTATAATCCCATGAACTACAACCTGAAACTTTACAAGAAAGAAAATAAAGAGCTTCTGCCTGTCAAAATTATATTGGTCAAGGAGAGAACATTTAAACACAGTGCTTAGCTCAGCAACAAGTTTTTTTAAAATAATTAAAATCAAACTTTATCATACCATAGTATTTGTAGCCGGACCTACATTTCCAGAATTTTTCATATCTCGCTCCATATAATCCCTAAGTTTTTTGCTGAGAAACTCTTCAGCTGCACAAATTGCATCAACTGTCCCTTCAACTGTAATTACTCGTTCTCCAGTACATGGAACACCTCCCGGCGAAAATTGTCCCCCTTCTTCATATCTAAACAAATTAGCAATAATCTATGTTTTAAACAAGAGTTAACAATCACTGTGAAGAGGGATTTTTGAGACGATAAAGCCTGAAGCTATATTCAAAACTCACTTCTCCACAAAGATTAATCAAGAAAAGTTATTAGCAGTAGTAGAAGTTAAAGGTAGGCAAAGAGAGGAGAACTAAGTCAACGAGATTGCATTTGATTATTTCTGGATCAGTGAGTTTGCATTTGATTATTTCTTTATACTTAATTTCTTTGCAGTTTTATTTTTAGTTGAATTCTGGTGTAACTAACCAAGCTTCAATATAACGGTTGGACGCCACCTGTGGAGAAGTGTTTTTTAGTACAGTTTTCAGCTCCAAAGCTGAAAACAGTACCCAAAAAACACTCCTCAATAGGTGATATCCAATCTTGAAGCTTGCTAACCTCAATTTGTTAATTTAGTACTATTCTCCGCAGAATATATGGGAAAAAAGCATCATAAAGACAACTGTCTCCCTTTGTTTTCTTGTATCGGACCAAATAGCCCTGCATTGTAGAGCTAATATCATTTTTGGGCCAGCATACAGGTGGTAGGTAAGCATAGCTTCAAGGAGCACAAATCTTTCAGCCAATTGGGATCTTGTTCTAATTCATATTGGCACTAATTAATAAAATGTTATAAAATATTGTTAACTTAGTCGTGGTGTAGTAATTAATATTTTTAAGAAACTTTCCCATGATCAAAATGGAGATAGCAATAAAAGTTTCTTAAGTCATCTCTTATCATTTATTTTATGTCTCTAAATATTATTGAGGAAGAGGCTTACCCAAAAATAACTACAAAAATGGATGCTAAAATAATTCATGGTAAACGTCTTTATAGAACAAAAATTAATTGAAAAAAGATGCAATTCAGATCCTTTTTGCCCGATACTTGGTCCCAAGTGAACAAAATTGATTTTTTTCCCTGAGTTCTTTGAAAATATTGTCTCGAAAGCTTGTACCAAATTTCAAAATGAATCACTTCAGGAACATGGTCTAATAAGAATGATGAATCCGATGCTGCAAAGTGATCGTAATAGCCCATCCAAACTTTCATTTGACAGGTTAAAACGGAAGGAAAGAATTCAAAAAATGAGTCCAGAGTTCAGCTGTAGGATCATTTGCAAAAGTGAGTACAATATTCAATTAATATGCTCTTCTCCACAAATGTTTTTGTATTGACTACCTATGAATTTCATGTAGAGAAAGAAATATGGATTTAAAAAGTATGTGTTCGACATAAGAAAAAGTATTCACTTTGGGGGAAGAGGGATTTGAAATCACTCATAGTGTGCAACACCCCTCTAATCCACCCCACCCCACCTAAAACTCAAAAATTATCAACCTTTATGTACCTACATACAACCCCTACATACAAAAAATCTCTTGACCCCTCCCCCCCATAAAATAATTTGTTTACAGTAAGTGAAATAGTTGAAGTAGTAGACGTTGATGATTAAAATGAATAATTTTAAGAGATAGGTATATATGTTATTGTTTCAAAATGATATTATAAAAAATGTTATATAGTTCTTCTTTAAAGTTCATGGAAGTTGCTAACAAATTAGATTTTTCTCTTGGGTATTAACTGAAACCTATAATGTAATAACAAGGTTGCACCCCCCTCCCCCTGAAAAAAATACCTCCCCCCTAAATGAGTCAACCTTAATTGAAGATTCCTAATTATCTCTAACCCCCCAACTCTAAATCTTGAGGTGGGGTGCATACTAAGTCACTCCTCCACAGTGATTATTTTGCTCTTATTTCGACACTGAAGTATGGAAATAACATGACATACATCGAGTTTGATATAATAAGTTTGGTAACACCTGATTCTTGTCTGACTTGTTTCAGGTTATTACCACCTTTTCCTATGATTCTTCCGCATAACAAATCATGTGCAAGAAGTTTTAATTGTAATGCTCGACATTCTTCGTGTTCTCGTTTTTCATACTCTGCATTCATTACTACTAATATTTCTTTTACAGCATCAGAAAATGATGCAGGATCGCCTCTGATAGTCGTTAATGTATCTTCATAAGATCGACCTCTCATAGGTCCTCTGTCTCGATGCACATCAATTCTAAAAGAAAAATCAGATTAGATTTGAAGAAAAGACTGAAAAGAGGTTACATCCTTTCGGTTGTTTAGTGCCATGCATTATTAGTTTTTTACAATAGCGAAGATGATAAAAAGGACAATCCGTATCCCTCATAACATATTTACATTGACCTTTTTTGAAGTGAACACACGTTTTGATAGGCTCGTGATGATTGAGTTTCGAATAGTCTCTTTGTAAATTTGGGTCTTGTAAAGGTTGTTCAAAACTGTTATCTATAATGAGTAGAATAATAGGCATTTCTTAATGCTCAGTTTTGTTTATTACTACACACATACTACTGTATCTTCCTCTGTATCATTATCAGTTACTAAAATGTTTTGTTCATTAATTTTCTCATTTGTGGAGCTTGATAAAGTGTTTATTTGGATATGTGATCTTTCCCTTTTCTTGTGAATTCCTTCTGGAAACAGATGAATCTCTTCACATGGATGGCAAATATAGTAAATTCCAGGGATGTTGTAGGTGTTTATTTGAAAGGTTTCAGTTTGATTATCTGGAAGAATTTTGAGAAAACCCTTTTTCTGACCGCAAATTCTGCAAGCTAAAAAAGGTGGATTAATATCTATCTTAACGGAATAATCTTCTTTAGCATTGGTCCGGAAATAGATTTTGAATTCTACATATTATTGTTTAATGTATTTTTCTTGATCAAGAGCCCCAAGAAAATTACCATAGTGTGCAACACCCCTCTGTCTGAACTGTTTTTAACACTTTTGCAGCAAGTGGTGGTGTATTTGACAGATTTAATAGCCCTGACCGTTCTTGAATTGGCCTAAAATAACACTTATACGCAACTTTTATCCAAGTTTGCGTATTTTTTCCGTATCAAGGACTCATAGAATTCTCGGTTTCCCCGTATAACGAATAGAAGAAAACCTATTCTTTGAAATAATTCCTTTTGTTTATTAAAAACTAATTTTATTTCCTTATATTTTTGATCCCTATATTAATAAAGTAATTAATTTTATAATATAAAAATTCTTAGTTTTATAGAGTTCCTTGCACACATGTCAGAATAATGTCAAACAACGTTGTTTCAAAATTGTTCCAATGCTGTGTGCATACTAGATTATTTCTTATAAAGAAGCTTCTCCAAAATACTAAAACAGAAAAAGGATTTATAGTCAAAGTCTCATAGAATTTTTTGCTTTTTCTAAGTCCCCATTTCTCCCCCTATGATTAAGGTATTTAGCGTGATATGTGGGTGAATGTGGACAATATTCTCACAGAATTCAAATTTTCAAAAATAACCTACTGTAAGTTTTCACTTTCAAAAAAATCATCTTTTGCCAATACTCAGTCCCAACTCAACAAAAGGGACTATCTATAAAGTATTTTAACACAGATTTGCTGGGGTTTTTTTTACCCGCCTCTGTATGCATTGATACGCTCCCCCCTTGCGAGTATGCAACAAGTATTATGGATAACCACCACCTCCTCCCACCCATTTTCATAGAAAAGTACTGTGTCTCAAAAATGTCCAATACGTCAATATCGAAAATGTCCGCCATTAATAATTTCCAATTCTAACCGTGTATTTTTACCAAGTTATAGACTAGAATTGTCGGTCTAAGTAGGCTAATTTAAGAAAAATGGAAATATAAATCTGAAATCTGGCGAAATCAGTATTTACACGTTTTTTTTTCTCGTTACATTTAGAAAAAAATCAAAAGAAAATCAAAAGACAGTGCTGAAAAAGCATACGTATGAAGTATGAAGGACACCTCCTCCTGTATGCTTTCATATGCTTTTGATGTACCCCTCCCCATTTTCATGCGTAGGTACTTTATGGATGGTCCCAAATCAAAAAAAGTTGCCAGCAGTCTTGTAATATTGTCTAGAATGCCAATACCAAATTTGAAGATGATACTATGCTTTTTTAGTCCATGGGTCCAAAATCGCAATTCAGACCTGATACTCGGTCCTGAGTAAAAAAAGCAAGGATTACTGCCATTGCCATGTGATAGTACTTCACTGTAACTTTGTTTGACCGCTTAAAAGTGAATAATAATGAATACAAACAAGCAATTATTCTTAGATAAAACCTTATAACTTATTAATTCAAATTCCCTCATACTTACTTTGTATTTGTTTTAGTCTGCATAGCAGTAATAGTTGCACCAGCCTTCCCTAAAACAACTTTCACCATGTCGCTTGGAATAAGTATCCTGAAAGATAAAAATAAACATTAGAAACAAATTTTGAGCACATACAGACATAACAATCATTCCCTATGCCACTGTCTGTGCACAAAATTTAATCATCACTTTACCATTCCATACCATTTTTCACGTGAGTTATACCAGTGGTTGAAGTAAGACTAAATAATCTCTGTGGAGAAGGTATTTTGAACTTAGATTCCAGGTATTCTTAAAAATAACCCCTTCAGAGTGATTATTTGCTCGTATTCTAACCACTGCTTAGTTGTCAACTAGTTGTTTGTTCCCCTGTATTATCATCAGAGTGTTAACAAGAAATTTGGGAAAACAGCGCTTTTGCGCTGACATTCCATTGGTAGAAATTAATATCACATGATTGTGATGTCTGGTTTTTGCAGCAAAATTTCCCCCATTACAGTTGGTAGTGTTGTTGTTAAGAGCACCGATATTGTTAAGTTATTGGGCGTAACCATTGATAGTAAGTTATCTTGCTATCTGCATGTACAAGAGCTTTGTAAAAAGCATGTTGATAGAAGTTTATAAATATCTGCATCGCCTATCTCCTAAAATAATGCAAGATATTTATGAGCCAAGAAATTCTACTCTAGCTTTTCCTAAATGTAGCTCTGTTTTTCCGTTAATACCTTTGATTTTAGAGCTGTTATGGCTTGGAATCATTTACCTGCACATATAAAAGATACCTCTTCAGTTAGTAATTTCTCTAATTCTCTGAAGCACATCAATATTTACTGCAAATGCAAATTATGTTGCTATAGTTAAATCTATTATGCATTGCAGTAAAATTAATTATTATCATTAGGTTTTTTTTCTTTTAACTTTATTATTAAACTAGGATTTTTCTTTGTTTTTACCACAGAATTTGTATCTGTTTAGTTGGACTGAATTAGTGTAATTTATACTAGTATATTTAAAGCACTATTGTATATTAACCAACTCTATCAGGGGCTAATACAGAAAATGAGTTTGGGTAGCTCTTTCCATCAAATGTACTTAATTTGGGCGCCCAAATTCAATACCAATCTGGGTAAATATTGGTCATTTGATGCTTTATCTAGGGCCATTTATCTTGTTTTAATGTTATTTTTACAATCCCCTATCAAATTGAGGTTTAAGTTTTTCCAAATTCTAATTTTGCCCAGACATGCCCAGACACGCCCAATAGTGTTCATCACCATCAAAAATAGGCTGTATTAGCTCCTGTCTATATAGAGAATAAATAAAAAAAATAAATGGAAATCAACCAATAGTCATTATTTCGCCTTATTTTAAGCACTGTTACCTGCATGGGTATTGTTCCATTCTTGGAGGGCTATTTGGAACTCCACGGTTATCATATTGATTATTGTATTGATGATTTTGGTATCTATTATTGTTATTTCTATTGTTGTATCTGTCTCTTCTTTGTTCTGGATAGTCATCTTCATCTAGTGAATATTCATCAGTCGGGTTACTTCTCCGGGAATATTGACTCCGGTGACTTCCATTAGTTTCACTTCTTGCAGGTTTGATTGTTACATATGATCCCAGAAGTTCCATACCTACATACATACATACGGTGTTTGAAATAAGAGTAAACAATCATTGTGAAGGAGTGTTTCTTAAGCTTTGAAACTATGTTCAGAAATTCCTCTGTGACCACCGTAATTCTTTGATCTTATTGCAATGCATATAACAAGCCAGTTTAACTATAAATACCACATAATTCAAGCTCTTACTGAAAATGTATGTAGACGGTCATATTTTGCATAAGCAATGGCATTAGGAGATACCTCTGCAAAAAAAAGCACATACAAATATTGAACACCTTTAATTATGGACCCGATTCTTAATTTAAAACATTATGTAATAATATTATATGTTACAAGCTATAAATATAAAGAAACACTTGGAAATAAACAATGCAATAGTCAAAACAAATACAATACTCTTTTTAAAATTATTCCTTTCCCAGTGGGCAATTCAAAGTTTGCAGTAAAGTCGCTAGACTTCGACATTGTTCTGGCGTCTTTACTGCGGACTTTGAACAAGTTTTTGCTCACTGGGCTATTTTTTATTCCCAATGTATTTTTTAAAGCATGGAGATACTTAATACCATAGAAAAAATTTAAGTTTCATTATAAGTTTTATTATAAGTTTTATTATATTTTATGATGAATATACAAACTTTTTTCAAAAATGGAAGAAGTTCCAAAAAAACAAAATTTTATATTTTTGTATTTATCCATTTAATGGATACAGTACTTTAATTCTTTAACAATTTTTAACGATAGAACACAGGCTTTTTTGTAAAAATATTCATAATTTATTTTCATAAAAATTCCAAGTTTTTCAACAGATCTACTGGATATCTTATTTTTTAAAAATTCCAATGAGGAAGTTAAACCAATTTAATGCAGAATATAGTATCAGTGATCTTTTAATATTTACAGATATTTTTAACAACTTCTCATAATTTAATCATTATATATATAGTTTCAGCATATTTTCTATTCAGATTTACTCATCTTAGCATGCATAATGTGTCTGCAGAAAAGAATAACAATGCAAACAATATGATCAACCCTCAAAATCTTAAAACGCTCGTTTCTCGGAATAATATACGTTATTTTTTACCCTATTTTGCTTCCTCTCTAAAAAATATTTGGCTCGTTGTCATGGAAATGACATCAACGAGCGCAGAAACTTTGTGGCTTACTTATTTTATTACAGTTTTGCTTTTAAAGTATTTTTTAGAAAAGTTATAAGCCCCTGAGTTTAAATAAGGATTTTTTTTCGAAACTAATATGGAAATAACGGGGGTTCTCTTGGTGTAACGAAAAAACTGTGATCTATGCTGAACATCATTCTGGTGTTGGTGTTTTAAAAAAATATGCAGTAGTTTTGAGAGGGGAATATAAAATGCAGGGTGTCTAAAGAACCGGGAAAAAGTCTCTTATTTACTGACGGGTAAGGGTTAGGTCAAGCAGTCATCGAGACAATTGTCAGAGTTTTAATCAGTAAATAAAGAGATTTATTCCCAGTTCTTTAGACACAGCGTATAAAATATGTAAAAAGTATTTTAGATTTTGCTGTTTTTCTTCATTCCTGGAAGGAAATCCAAAAAAATTATCCCATCTATGAAAATTACACTATTTTAAAACGTCATACAGAAAGACCGTGTTCTATCAGCACAAAAAAAAATCCTGCAAATTTCAAAATACTGTAGTTGCCAAAAAATTCATGATCAAAGTAGAAAAAATAAATAATCTCTTAGTTAAAATGGGATTGTGACTAAAGCATTATAATCAAAAAATCTTTAAAAACTTTAGCAGGAAAGTGGGAAAAGAAAGCAAGGGATAGGACCGGTTTGGTTTCATCTTCATTTCGTTAGTATATAAACTACAATGAATTTAACCTATATATTTACTGAATACCATTATATTTGTATGATCCTTTGTATGTGCCTAGGTTTATCATGCCAACTAATGCTTTGCAAGCTTTAAATATTGGTGTACCACAGATCATCTACAATCTATGTAAGCTTCATGTAACAGACGCATAATTTTCATTGTTCTCGCGCGAACAAAAGCAAAAGACCTTCTGTGACTGGAGTTACTTTTACACCACTAGCGATAGATTATCTGATAGCTATTAATACTGATAAGCCAAGCCTGCTGCAGATGTTAATCTGGCACTGCTTAACTCTACACCAACACAGACAGAATATCACATGGGGTAATAAGCGCTGTGGTTTTGAAGCTTGTATTGTATGGCAGATTCTACTAGTTTTCCTTACCATCTAAAGTTTTGTATGCATTCTTTGCTTCCTCTGGGCTAGTGAAATCGACACTCACTGCATCTCCCTGTTTCTGAATCCCGTCATAAGAAATCTTGTGTTGGTTTAAAATGTTGCTGAGGGTCTCTAGAAATGGACTATCTTTTGTACATGTACCATTGCGTTGAAATTGAAACAAAAGTTGAGGCATTTTCCAAACCGGTATGAAAGTTAAGCAAAGGAGAAGAAAGGTGAAAGCGAACAAGTACTAATTGGATGTTGGAGGGGCAACTAAAAATATTTTTGAGATTGTTATTTTTGCACACGTGCGGTAGCCATTATGGTTCATGTGATCACTAAAATCACCAGATAGTTTTTACATGATGGAGATAAACAAATACGGTAAGGAAGTTTATGTCTAATTCCAGAGTTGTCTGTTCTTCTGCAAGTCCGCAACAAAGGAAATGGAACCGAGATTTGACCAAATTAAATTTGACCCAAAAAACATATTGAGGATAAAAAAAAATCCGACCTCAAACAAACTCCACGATTTAGAAATTTGATAAAGTTCTGAATCTCAAGTCGTCACACGATGATAGTGCTTACACTCCAATAATTGTTGCCATTCATAGATCGTAAACTGAAGATAGTTTTAGTTTCGTAACACAGATAATAATTTTCTCCGCTACCTCTCGGAACTAAATAATTTAATTCGGAGAGGACGGAAGCGGAGAAAAAATACCAAATATGTATGACAACTGGTAATACGTAACAACACATATCTGTATTACATTCATTTAGTTATTTTTTTCTTTTTTAATTTTCCAAATATTCAAAATAAGCGAATAAGCGCCCCCTATTGCTAAAACTGTCTAAATAAATAAGCGCCCTCGTAGAAATACGGTAGCTTGAGTTCGGAAAGTGAAAATTAACAGATTCTCCTACTGCAGATTCTCCATCATAATGCGCGTACAGAAATTATGTGAAAATGTTGTAAATGTTTCGTGCAGTGAATACCAGTCCATTCAGAACAAGAGACAGTGTTATTCTATTTTTAAGACAATGTTTACACGCATATAGCACTCCACCGTAGACCTATTTTCTAAAAATACATTATAGCTGCCCAGCAAACATGCGAAGAATACTTGATCGGTAGACCGGAAAGATAAATATGTGTTTTACCACCACAGACGACGACGTGGCTGAAAAAAATATTGGGGGAATGTTATCAGCGGGCAAAGGTTTGTTCAAAGTCCGCAATTGAAGACACTAGAATAATGTTATCCTAGCGCATTTACCGCTGACTTTAAACAAGTTTTTGCTCACTGGATTAGCACTTTGTTTTAGAAACATTCAAATAAGTATCATTAAAACTGCCTAATACGTCGAATTAAAATTGTCTTCCGACTAACTGCTGGATTTTTCAAAGTTTTGCTTATATATATGCATTTTTCGATAGGAATTTTTCGAAAATGTTTTTTTTTTTTACATATTTCAGACGGCGTTGAAGTCGCATAATCCCCCTACTTTGTTAAAATTCCAAAATCGATGTCAAGTTCATTATTGACAATTGCTGATCAAGCCCTGAAGATTTAAGCATTTATAAATAACAGGAAGTAGGTTAAATAAAGAATTATTTTACCAAATGCTAGCTACAACTTTATGTAATTAT
>JAULBZ010004419.1:0-14794 GCA_032360805.1 Neoturris breviconis | reverse complement strand
GGTCAATATGAGCCTTGTTTTAGTCTTGTTATAGCTCTAATTTCCAAAAAAAAATCCTATTTGCATGCATAAATAACTATCGTTTTTTATTTTTTTTCTGGGCAAACGACTTAGTTAAAACAGGTCATTCAGTTTGAGGCCGGGAACATGAGTTATAGTCGCTAATTTCCACGAAGCGACTTCGCGAATTATAACTGGACATATATATGCAGTACTGATTTCCCGATAATATTCCGATTCTTATTTTTATGTTGTTCCGATTTCCCGATATTGTACCGTTTTCGGTATTTAATGACCCCTGATTTCCCGATATTGTACCGTTTTTGGCAATTACGGGGGTCCGATTTCCCGATAAATAGTCTGCTTGAAAATGCTCGGAAGTTCATTTTCCGAGGATCTAGGGCCCGTGAATTCAAAAATTTTCCCCTCGGCGCAAACCAAGGTTGCGCCTCACGGAGATAGTATTCTAAGCAAAATAGTGACTGAGAACAAATAAATCCTGGATCCGCCCCTGATAGTACTTGTTGATATTTGGTAACTTGACACTTCAAAGCTTTCTCCTACCGGAAAAACTTAAAGTAAGGTAAATACAATTAAAAGGAATAGGGAGAAATGACTTTTACTATCAGTTCTATGTTTTATTTGATCATCTGTGTAGGAGAGTGGATGTTAGATCGGGTGCAACAATCATTTATAATCTTTCCAGCAGGCAGTTAAATCATTACACGTTAGAAAATCGACTGATCTTGTCAAAATCTTTGCTGAACATATTGTATATGCAACTATGTGAAAATCTTACGTTCTGGTGTTCACCGACTTTTATAATCACATCTTTAAATCTACCGTTGTGTCAAACTTCATGTCTTCTTCTCTTATCATGCCTTCAGGTATCATGTGAACTGCACATCGTTGGTCAGAAAAAACACATAGATGTACTGAAAGAGGAACTGTCAAAATTGAAATAATTTTTTTTTTATATTTTATTTTATTATTTTTTTATGTAAAAAACGCTCTTTTGTACCCAGAGTTCATTATATCGAGATTTTTTTCCTCAAAGGGAAGAAAAATTTGGTTCGTTAAAGCGAGAGTTCGTTATATCGGGGGTTCGTTATATGGAGGGGTTTTATGCTTAAGGGGAAAACGAGGGGGAACAGATTTTGGTTCGTAAAAAAGAGATGTTCGTTATATCGGGGGTTCGCTATGTCGAGAGTTCACTGTATATAGATATTTTTGTTTATATGTCACTGATTAAATAATATATTTACTGCTGGGTTGTTACGTTTTACAGTTACAGCAAGATGTACTAAAATTTAAGCAATTATCAAAAAACCTATTTGTTCTGAGATCTTTTTGAACTTTGTAATTAACAATAAACAGTATTTTTATGGTGGTGTTGGTTAGGTCAAAAATTGTCAATTGAAAACCTTGATATATATACACCGACCATGTTTTAAGTTTAAGTTTTTATCCTTTAGACAACTTTTCCAAAAAAATGTTTTCCCAAAATCCACCCATATCTTCCTTGACACACCCCTTTTGAAGGTCACCAAAAACAAATTTCTAGGCAAAATTTTAAAATTATGACATCACCAAAACATAATGACGTCATCAAAAATATTTTCGGAGCAAAATGTTCATTACAGTTGATACTAATATCATGCCAAGTTTCAGGATGCAATACCGAAGCAGTTCGGAGATCTTCAGGGAGGGAGAGGGTTCGGAATCCGCCCCCTAGTGTGGAAAAGCTCCTAAAAAGTTCAATGTTAATAGGGTTGAGCATAAGTTATGACGTCATGAATATAATAATTTTACTAAAATACTAATTATGTGTTGGCCTAACTTTCTGGAAAGTTTTAACTCTACAGCATGGTTCTATCGTTCTATAAAGCGTGTTATTTCTGAAGTGTGTGAAGTGTGACACTATGGTAACGTGACACTATGGTAACCCACTATAAAAAGAAACATTTTGGTGGAAATATTGAAATAAATAAAATATCTAACTACTCCCGTTCTAGAAATTTTGTTAAAGAAGTTCTGTATAAGAATTTTTGCAAGAATACTTTTCTGGCATGGAAAAATTGCGAAATCGTTTAAACTAATATATATTCAAGAAAATGGTCACGCACAACCTGGTCACGCACAACTTGATTACCATGGCAACGCAAATGCAAATGGACAGAAAATTGCACAGTGTATTCGCAGAATATCGTCAAACAAATTCTAGAGTGGGGGTGGTTCCCTAGTCCGTGCGGAGCTTTATGAGCTCGTATTCAGTATTCGTTCACGCTTCTGATCAAATAGATTTATTTAGTAACTTTAGATATAATTTGCGACATGGTTTACGAGTTAAACACTGAACTTATTGGGATTCGTTGCTATGCAAGCACCAATTCGCAGTCGAAAGATCTTTGAATCAACCCTTTATACGTGTTGTAATGAGAAACTGGGACCGGGACCCAGAACAAATATTGCTGATCTTTTGAACAAACCGGTGACAAGAGAAAATAGATTATAAGAGTCTCCATACAAGCGCACGGCGTTGGATCAACATTGAAACTACGTCGCGACGTCGTTTGAAGTCGTTCGACGTTGTTTCGACGTTGATTTGATATCAATTCGACGTAGATCCAACAATTGGCTACGTACATAAAGGAAAACAATCTACAGAAAATTGACGCAAAACATTTTTTCTTGTTTTTAACTTTTCAATCATTTTAAGTTTTAATCTATGTTTTTAAGGTTGATTTCCATTAGGTGAAAAATTCCACGCGTAAAGCCAAAAGAAGATATTCTATTAGTAAACACTTTCTACGATGTCCCTTTTGGCTTACGCGCAGAATTTTCCGCGTAATGGAAATCAACCGTTATTTCAGAGGTATTTAGGACACATAGTAATTAGCAAACTCTGCTTATCGGCATAAATTTTTATAAACAAAAAATAATCTCTGATGTTGAAATAATAATTATGTTTTCTCATGATTATCAACAAAGTGTTAGTACTCAGTGGACAAAAACTTGTTCTTCAAAGTCCGCAAGATGATAATATCGTAATCGACGTTGTTCTAGCGTCCTTACTGCTGACTCTGCACAAGTTTTTGCCCACTGCCCTTAACAAACTTGCAACAAATTGATGTATTCGTTTTCGTACGTAGAAACCATGTTCATTGATGTAACACCGTTTTCGCTTATTACTCATTTACAAACGTTTAGTATAGAGTATGCATAGATTGTTTCTATAGTAACTGCCTATTGATATTAGATAAGTGCGCTTCCTAGAAATACAGTCCAACCAACGAGTCATCGATAAGGAATCTTTTGACATAGACACACGTATGGAGCTGCCAGCTGTTATCATACAAAAAAAAAAAAAATTCTTGTCTGATGTTGATTGTGTTTGTTGTACGATGACAAATCTAGTCTTAGAACTATCTAGAGTCAACTTTGAGCAGGCTTTTATCTACGGGGAAGCACAATTTGAATCACAAGTGACATTGTCTCCTTTAAAGTGGATCTCCATCGGGCGATTTCGTTCGCCCGAATTCTAAATAGAGTCATTACATTGGTTGAAAGTGATGTCACCTGTAATTAATGGCTTCATTTAGTATTCTCACGAACAACGCCACTGAAATGCCATCGTTCATGTTGTAAAGAATTAAAAAACATGTTAAATCATTAATTACTTTCTTCCTACTCTCTTGGAGAAAAACTTGTTCAAAGTCCACAGCAAAGACGCTTGAACAACGTTGTAAACATTATTCTAGCGTCTTTGCTGCGAACTTTGAACAAGTTTTTGCCCACTGGATTTTTTACCGTTTAATAAAATTGACGGTTTCGCAATAACATGTACAATCTTGGCTAAATATACTGTAGACAAAGTGAAATATTTGCAAAAATTCGAAATTTCAACGTAGAGAAAAAGTCATTAATTTTGATTAGCAAGACGAATGGCCCGAAAATCCGGACTTGTTCCAAAAGCCTGGGTACTAGGCTGCTAGAAGCAACAAAATTTGTCGAGTTTGCAAAAAGATAAATCACTGAGATAAATCTCAGGGGATTTGCTGTGGTCGTATTCCGCGTTTTTGTCTTACTTGTGGCGTGTATTACTCGTCGAAGTTTGAATGTCTAAGATACGATCACTGCAGACACAATGATGTCGGTTCAACGTTGAAACTACGTCAAGACGGCGTTGGTTTGACGTAGATCTGACGTTGTATGTCAACTCTGTTTAAACTCACTTTACACGACAACACTAGTATTCATTAAACATCGTAAATTTCAACCTCGTTCCCAGGGCTTCTTCTCAGCGTTAAACGTCAAGAGAGAAGAAGCCCTGGGAACGAGGTTGCGTAAATTTGAGGTGGTTTTATGTTTTTAAATCTTTCTATTAGCTACAAGTTACCCTACGAATCCAGAAAAAAAAACTGAAAACGGGTTACGTCGCCGTTTTATTCGGACTCTTTAAAGATCAAGAAAAAAGAATAAGCAAGTATAACCAATCGTGATTCTGCAAACTTCTGCTCTAAAGCTTGGTTTCCAATAAAGAAAGTTAGTTGAGCGATAGTTGTGCAACACTTGTTGCGCGACTATTGCTCAATTTAGTTAAAAAAAAATTCCGATATTGTTGTGCATCAGATGTACGCTTATCGAAAAAATCTATCTGTGTAACATTTGTTGCATGACAAGATTTTTTTTATTGTGCGACAAAAAATATTGCACAACACCGGTTTCCAATACATCGCACAACAGTCACACAACTGTTGTACAACTGTTGCTCAACATAATTTCTTTATTGGAAACTAAACTCCAAATTACCTTGTCACGTTCATAACATTCACATCAATTTACGCGGTATGCAATTATAAGAATCATGAAACCGCAAAAATTAACGTTAGGCTCATATCAATCGTGACTAATAGTTATATAAATAATTTATTTAAAACTTTTCTATGCGGTTCATTGTATTTCACAAACGTAGGATTAAAGTGTCGCAATAAGTACTGTCTGCAACACATATTGTATAATTAAAAGATGTTCAATTAGATGATACTTTACTTGCCGGCACGTGGCGTTTTTTCAACGTAATAAAGACGTTGTTTTGACGTTCTAACGTTGCAGTCGAGTGCCCGTTTGGTTAATTATTACATACCCAGTGCTTAGTTGGTTTCCACTAGGCGGAAACTTCTATGTGAAAGTTCAACGAAGGCATGTCATTGGTAGAATTTGACATGATGACTTGACTTCGCACAGAATCTTTGGCCTAGTTTAAATCAACTTCTACATGTCATAAGAAAAATTTCTAATCTAATTTAAAAATAAGCCTACGGTCCCCATGCTGCACACATTAAAATATTCATATTGATGGAAGAAGTACAGTGAAAACGTTTCAGAAATAGGATGTATATGTTGCAATAGTGCAATAGCATACAGTATACTCCTGGTATAAGTGAAACTGTGGATAACGGAAACATTCGTCAAATAAAACGGAATTCACTTTCTATGATCGATAAATATTTTATTTTGGTATGGTTTATTTTATCACATATGATTTAGAAACAGGGGGGAGGTAGATTCCATTCTTCTGGGGGCGAATTCTTTCAGATATCTCTTTTTAATTTAAAGTGAAGTTACCATGGCAACGTTTTTGAGCACTTGGTAGCTAACAGAAAATATGACGAAAAATATTGGGGCACATTTTGGCGCGCTATTATGATTTTTTTACATCAACAAATCTCGCAATAAAAGTTAAAGAATATCTATTAATCTTTCTGAATTCGAAAGTTTCATGTTGATTTGCAGAAGTTGCATGTGATAGACAATTATGTATATCTAAAAACACATCATTTTATAATTAGTAAATTATTCGTGTAAAAATGTTATTTCGGGCATAAAACTTAATGATGAAAAGGATCACCAGAAGCATTATAAATTTTATTTGCCAAACCAAGATGACGTTATACGTAATACTTTATACGTAATTACGATGTAATTACGACATTTACTAAGAAATTACAATTACTATACAGAGTAAATTTAATATTTTCTCCTGTGCTCATTAACTCGACTTAATGTTTTTGTTTCACCAGAGTTCACGTTATTGAGTATCATTTAACTCAAACATTCATTATCTCGAAATAATCTTCGTTGTCCCTACCCAAAGGGATCTAGGTAAAGTGTAGCCATTCAGCGATGTTATTGCAACGTTTCATATCTTGTAATAATTTACGAATATAGAAATAGCTCTATTAAAATGTTAGTCATCTCAATTGGTACACAATCGTATATTTCAACGTGTTTATTGTGCTCATGTAAAAAGAAAATGTAAGAAAATAGAAAATGCTCGTATAAGCATCCGGAGCGCTTATTTAAACATTCCAATGAGGAATCGGACGACGTTTTTCTAGTGTGCGGACTTTGAACAAATTTTTCCCCACTGGGATGCAAATGATGAATGAGATAAGATATTAATCTATTCTACAAAGCGACGATGTTCTTTATCTTGCAGAAACTATTTGGTTGATGTTATCATTACTTCTACTGTTTTATTTCTACTTATAAGATATAATGATATATGCTTTTATCCTAGCTACATCACACGTAGTAGCGCCCTGTACACTTTTATGCTAGCTACTCCACCAATAGTAGTCCAATATGTACTGTAAGTCTTTTATCCTAGCTATATCACACATAGTAGCGCACTGTACACTTTTATCATAGCTACACCACATATAGTAGTCCACTTTACACTTTTGTCCTAGCTACACCACATATAGTATAGTCCACTGTACATTGTAAGTCTTTGACTTTTTTTTAATAAATCTCAATATCTGCAGTGAATTGCTTTTGATTTCTTGCATTATCGTTGTTCCCGCAGTGTTTCGTTGAAATTGTTACAATAACCGTGAACATTTTAGCCAAATACCTTTACTATGTATTTCTTATAAAACCGGTTTGTCATAACTTGTGTCGTTTTTAGTGTGTTTTAATCACCTACTGCTTATGCTTCAACTGGGTTTTGTGTGTACTCTTTCTATCTGATCGTTGTTACTTCTTCAGAAAAGTCTAACAGACGCATTTGGTACAAAGTGTCCATTCATTCAACTTTTTCAATTCTTATGGCATGCTAACACTGATATTACATCACTGTCTGACTCCTGTACAGGTGTTGAGATATCTTGCATTGCATTTTGATTTATAAGAACATACTCTGGATTGTTTGTAACACATCCCGTACAAAACGCGTAATTTAAAACTTCATACACATTCAGGTCTTGTACAGGAGTTATTGTATTCAGCGATAGAATACTTCTTTGATCTTCAACTGGGATCGAACCATTTAATTTATTCGATTCCATTTTTGTATATTTTACTTGGAGATGTGTATAACTGAACAAGGCCAGAATTATCTGAATATTTGTGAGTAATGAAGACCTTTATAGCGCTCTCACCCCCAGAGTCCACGTTGCAAACATGACGCAGCCAATATGAACAAAAGCTCCATCGTTTGTTAAATTGCAGCTCTTTCTTCTATAGATCAATTAGACACTTGCAGGAGAGTAGTTTCTGTTAGCGCGCACTTCTCCACTTTAGCAAGGGAAGTTTCTAGAAGATTCTAGTCAATGATTATTATTTCAGATTAGTTTCCAGACTCTTTCCTATGTTATAAGAGTTCATGTGATTTTAGAATGCTAAAATCTTCATGGATACATCTTTTACATGACTCAATAATAGTTTCGCAATTATTGTAAGACACATATTTCACAACAACATTCAATAATAGAGTTTCGCAATATTTCAATAATGGAGTTTCGCAATTATTAAAAAAAATAGTTTGCGTCGTAACTTTAACATGACATGAGTTCTTTAACATGACATGGGGTATGTTAGCTTATCAGCGATATTGTTTGATTTTTTCGCTATGTAGCTAAGCACCAATCAATTGAAAGATCTCTGAATCAGCCTTTTGTACGCATTGCTTTGAGCAACGTGGACTTGGAACTTTATTACTTATCATTTGAGCAGATGATAACAGAAAAAGGGTGATAAAGAATAATCACCAGAAAAGTGCTGCATTAAGATTTTATTTGCTGATTTGATCTTTTCAATAGTTTTGATATTTAGTCTTTGTTTTTATGTCAAGGTATTCATGGCACTAGCTAATTACCAAACTCTGTTTACTACTTACATTCAATACCTTGGAACAGAAATGCTAAAATCTTTTTCTAACAAAACTCTATTATAGCTACTGACATAAATCTGCATAAATGAATTCTCTGATATATAAAATAAAATTTACATTAAATATTGATTTCCATCCAGTGGTAAATTCTGCGCGAAAGCCAAAAGAAGACCTCGGCATTGGTATTGACATTACACTAAGTCAAGACTATCAACAAGAGAGAATCGTCTCAAATATATATTACAAGACGATCTTTCACAATAGATTTATTTCTTCAGCTTTGTACGTAGAAGCCATTGCAAGTTCGTTGATATATAACACTGTTTACGTCTAGTACTGTAAATATTACGTCTTCTATACTACTGCTATCCTGCTATTAGCTACATCTGTTTACACAAGATTAGTAACGTAGGCGTAGATTGTTATAACTGCCTACCGATATTAAATGCGTCATCGGTTCAAGTCGGTAAGGAATTTTTTACTATAAACACGCGTGTGTGTGTCATATAAATTAAGTATTAGCAATTAAAACTCGTTTAAAAGCCGCAGTAAACAGACGCCGGAACAGCGTCGAAAACTTTGCTTCAACCTCTTTACAGCAGACTTTGAGAAAGCGTTTGCCCACTGTGGCTGTCAAACTTTGCAATAAAGATATTTTTCATGTCTATAATACATTATAAAACTTTACTTAAAGTAGAAAACCGTATAGAGCGGCTATTTTATTCGAAATTAAATATGTTCTGCATCATACTGTAATGCTTGTATTTGAGGAATTTATATACATAATATATTTATCAAATTTGTTCAAAGTCCGCATTAAAAGCACGAGGACAATGCTAAAATAATTATTTATCTCTTCCTCTTTTTTGTTTCCTGTTTCAACTCTACAAGACACGAGACATGATAAGGAATATTTCTATTAAAACAGCAGTTCAATGGACACACAATAGTTATAGAATTGCATATTTCAACGTCCATATTGTGCTCATATGAGAAAGAAGGTTCTCTAAATGTTTGTTAGAAGAAGATAAGATCGTAATGATATAATATCATTAACCATCCGTCAAAAACCTGTTCAAAGTCAGCAAAATAAAGTTAGAACAACGTTTAAATATCGTTGTTCTAACGTTATTTTGCTGACTTTGAACAAGTTTTTCACGGCTGGGTATACGATCTTATCTCAAACAGTTAGGTATAAATATATAAACATAATAATACATATATGTACAATAATCAAATAAAATAAAATATATACAAAGCGACAGTGTTATTTCTGTACAGTGTTGTAAGCCAATGTCGAATGTAATCTCTTAAAATATAACAGAGTTTAGTGTGGTTAGCATTCTTGCTAACGTCGATATTTTCTTGTTTGTACTGTCGACATCCTCATCGCAGTTATAGCTACCACCGTCAGAATCCTGTCTTCATTAAAAATATGACAGCGTTTAGTGTCGTTAGCATTCTTGCTAACGTCGGTATTTTCTTGTTTGCACTGTCGACATTCTCATCGCAGCTATACCACCGTCAGAATCTATAGCAACCATTTTATCGATCAATCGTTTATAGCTACCAGAATTCTTATTTATAACATTTCGATGTTGCTATAACAGTTTCTTTAAGATGAAGGCTTTTATTCGTATATAGCTAACTGTCAACATTATAGTAAAGATATAGGTATATCTTACAAAAAATCTTCTTTCTTACTATCTATCTGACCATGTTTCTTCTTAAAATTTTATTAATGACGTATTTAGTAGCTATGGTTTCATGAACCATTCGATTGTAGTTACATTTTCAATTCATATGGTAATGCTAACACTGATAGTACATCGCAGTCTGATTCCTGTACAGGTGTTGAGACATCTTGCATTGCATTTTGATTCATAAGAACATACTCTGTCTCGTTTGTAACAGATTCCGTACATAACGCGTAATTTAACACTTCATATATATTCTGGTCTTGTACAGTGTTCGACAACAGAACATTTTGATCTTCAACAGGGATCGAAACATTGAATTTATTCGATTCCATTTTTGCATATTTTATTTGGAGATGTATAACTGATTCTGACTCGCAATATCTGAATGGATATCAGAATGCCGTATTTATTTCATTACTTTTCACTCTCACCCATAGATTCGACGTTGCATATGTGACGCTGCCAAAATGAACAAAATCTCCATCGTTTATAAAATATGAGTACATCCTCATACAAGTACAATTAAACTTAACGGAGGAGGTCAGTTTCTGTTGAACAGGCACTTATACAAATAAGGGAAATTATTTTAAATTAATTAAACGAATATTCACATGATTTAAAGTAGAAACCGCTTACGTTAATAACCTATTGCACAACATTTAATAGCGGAGATTTCGCAATTATCATGAGACGTGGTTCCCATCATGTCATAAGGCCTGGTATAGATTTTTTGACTGTTGGAAGAAACTCGTCTGAAACAACAAACGAGGGGAGAATTATAGTCACGTGTACCCTGTTCTTTGACTGGTCTTTCTGTTCTTTGTCAATGTAATATACATATGAAGAAGTTTGCTACACCAATGGCTTGTCGCAAATGATTGGTTTCTTCGCTACGCGCACCAATCACATGCAAGATCTTTGAGTAAGTTAATACAGTTTTACGCGGATAATAGTTTGACCCCTCACGCATTTGCATGAGCAACGAAATACCTTGTGCGAAAGCCAATTTCTACCAAAAGAATGTCTTCTTTTGGCTTTACAATTTTTTTTATTTTTTATATTTTTGACTAAGTGGTAATCAGCCTTTAGACTGGAACTTGGAACTAATTAAACAGCTAGGTGGGCCCACGACATCGAATCAACGTCGAAACGACGTAGGGACGTCTTTTTGACTTTGTTTCGACGTTAATCCGCCGTTCTGTGTCTGCAGAGTAGTACATAGAAAGATAATTAGTCGAAAAGTGCCACATTAGGATTTTTTCTTACTTTTTATATTTTCTATAATTTAGAGATTTGCTTACACTAGCAACTTTTACATTCTTGGAAACCATGTTGTTTACTTTCTTGGAAACCATGTTGCTTAATGTTTTTAAAAATCTCCGCAATATACTGACATAAAGTGTTGCTTATATAAACAAAAAACGTCTCTGTGTTGAAATAAAGTTTACATCCGCTTACTCAAGTTAATGCAAACACAGTCTCAAAAAGGAGTATCTATGGACAAATTCATGTTCCAAGTCCGCAGTAAAGATGCTAGAACAACGTTTTCAACGTTGTTCTAGCATCTTTACTGTTGACTTTGAACACGTCATTGTCCACTGGGTACTGATTCAGCAATGTTGCAACACAGTTTTGTTTACAGAACTCCGTCTTGTGCAGTTGGTAACTAAGGAAGTTCGTCTCATATCAATCCTTTACAAAAGTTATCTAACTATTAAATTATGCATACATGGTTGCGATAGCAACTGCCTATATTAACATTGCATTGATAGCGAGATACCACGCGAGTAGCTACTTAAAAGAAATATAGACCTTTTTCATAAAACAATAAAAACAAGGCGTTCGTTGTTCAAAGTAGAACTCGTTACAAAATCAATAACTTCCTTTTTGTGCAGTGACTTTCAGTCGGATTTCCTATAAGAATGTTGTTTGATGTTGGTTCTAAACAGATTGGTTTTAGCTAAAACTAATCTATGGTCATTTTAATACCATTGTCACGGTCTTCTAAGTATGTTCATTTTGGTCCATTGTCCATTTTGGTCATTTTCAAACGTCATATTTTCAAAGTGCTCAAGTATAGACGTTCGATTTTTGAAATCTTTATAGTAATTTTCACGGTATCTTAAAGTCACATAATCACCCTATTTTGGTCAAAACTCCAAATAAATAGCATGAAAGCTTGTAATGTCAGTAACACATTATAAAAATTTAATTCTTTAAAGACAACTATTAGTGGAGATACAAGATTAAAGTTCCGTATTTTTATGCTAACTGTGTGGCAGCCATTTTGTTTCGCCAAACGTCATCGTTTTCTGCATAATTACATAAAGTTGTAGCCAGGTTTAGATAAAATAATTGCTTATTTATCCCACTTCCTGTTATTCCTAAATGCTGAAATTTTCGGATGTGATCAACAATTGCCAATAGTGAACTTGATGTAGATTTTATAGTTTTGGCAAAATAGAGTGATTATGCGACTTTAGGGTTGATATCCATTAGACGAAGAATTTTCTGTGCTTTCTACCAATAAAATGTCTTCTTTTGAATCACCAAAATATTTCACCTATTGGAAATCAACCTCTTGTTCGTGATTTGTAGTAGAAACCCCGCATACTATTTGTTCACACGGAAGAACTATTCACACAGAAGTACTATTCAGAAGAGTCATTCACACGGAAGTAATTTTGGCGGTGTGTCGGACTTGGCACGATATTAGTACCAACTGTAATTAACATTTTGGCAAAAAATCTTTTTTGATGACGTGATTAATTCTTTGGTGATGCCATCATTTTAGAATTTGCCTGGAATTTTTTTTTGTTGTGATTTTTTTGAGTATTTTTCTTTTGGTACTGGTGACCTTCAAAAGGGGTGTGTAATAGGGTGAAAAGATTTGAAAGAAATATAAAACATACACAGTGAAAAACTTGCTCAAAGTCTGCAGTAAAGACGGTAGAATAACGTTTGCAACGTTGTTCTAGCGTTTTTACTGCGGACTTTTGAACAAAAAACTTCTACAAATAGGAAAGTACAATTGTTTAAATATTGCTAATCGATTACATAGTAAAGGTCAACCAAAACGTTTAGAAATAGAACAGTTAAACGTAATGACCGTGGGCTCACATCTTACCTCAAGACGACCACACATGTGTCGTATACATATATATCTTATTTTTGACGTCCGTAAATGGCGTTATTTTTTCCTTGGCGGCGGTAGCTAATTTAGGCTGGTGTTGTCATTTAAAAATGTGCTAATTTGTCCTAATAAAATGTGTGTATATTCGCGGTAATTTGTACTGGCAATATCGGGCCATCGTTAAATCTATGCCGGGACAATAAGGACCAATAAGGTAGTGCTCCCTAGGTACCGTTTTTAAAACTCATATGTCTTTCATTCCTTCTTTATGAAGTAGGAGACACACTATCTGTAGTAGACTTTAACTAAAAGTCTTGGAAACAAGTTTGCTGGAATTAGATTATTTAAAAACACATTTGCATGTAAACGACAGAGATAAAATATATCGCCATAAAATTATATTCATAAAGATGATAGCTAAACACATTTAAAAATCAGCGCAAAGCTTTTCTGTTTGCACGATTTTTATAAGCAACCAAGGTCAGGCATTATTAGTAATGTTCTTTAAAAAGGGCTGGTTTTAGTACCGAGGTTACTTACATTGTTACTAAGCTTAGAACCGCAAATTTTAATGTCGGACAGGACAGGACAGACAATCTATGCGTACTGTGAGTTTATAGGACGTTATGGAACACGAAGGGAAAACTTTTGCTAAGGATCTTGAAATGTAGCTACAACCTCTCACATAAATATTTGAGACATAGCGAAATTTGGGCAAAACATTTCAACTTATACAAAAAGCCTTAAATTTTAATTAGCAAGACAAAATGCGCGAAAATTCGCATTTGCTCCAAGACGCAGGGTACTAGACTGCTAGAAACAAAAAAAATTCTAGAGTTTGTAAAAACTTCTGAGATCTAAAGTCTACTCAGATAAATCTCTAGGGACTTCTATGGTCATTTTCCGTATTTACATTTTACTTGTGGTGTGTATTGCTTGCTAAAATAGCAATTGTTTTTTTATGACTTTTAAGAGAATTTATGCAATTTATCTACAATCCTTTACATAAATATTAAAGACAAGGTGAAATTTGTGTAAAAATTAGAAATTTTAACTTATGCAAAAAGACTGAAATTTTGATTAGCTTGACGAACTGCACGGGAATTAGCGATTGCACCAGGACCTTGGGTATTAGGCTGCTAGAAACAATAGAATTTGTAGAGTTCACAAGAAGTCCTAAGATCCTAAGCCCTAAGTCTTAAGTCTACTCGATAAATCTCTTCTGAGATAAATATCTAAAGACTTCTAGTGGTAATTTTCAGCATTTGCGTTTTGCTTGTGGTATGTATTGCTTGCTAAAATTCGAAAATAGTCTTATAATTTAAGTAAAGGTTATAGGATCATTTTGAAAAAAACAAGTTCGGTAACAACGAATAATTTCTTCTAGCAACCATACTTTTGACTCTTCTTATTTTTGCCTGAAAAACGATTTGGTATATAGTTTAGGAGCAAAAAGATTTTCACCTAAAAAATATTTTTTTTGCACCACCTGTTTTCCAATCATGGCGTCAACATGAGTGATGACGTCGTCAGGAAAATAATTAGGTTAACATATTGATTATGTGGTGATCAATTTTTTCAGGAAAGTTTCAACACCATAGCACGGTTTCATCAAAAAGTTTTGGAGGCTGGGCCATTTTTTTGAGATAAAATTATTTACATAAGTATGTGAATGTGTCAAATAAGGTTTATTTTCATTGTCCACTCCATATTCTTATGATGTTTATTCATTTCAGAAAATATTAGAAGCCTTCTTCATACTCAGTGTACCTAAGGAAGGGTATT
>JAULBZ010004417.1:0-14797 GCA_032360805.1 Neoturris breviconis | reverse complement strand
ATAATTTCCTACGACTTTAATCAATTATATCTCCACTAATATTCATTCTCATGGAGTCAAATCTTCAGAATATGTTAGTAGCAATATGAACTTTCATCTAGACTACAGAAGGCAAATTTTTAAGAAAAACATCTGAGGGTAATTTTGTATCTTTAATGATGTTAGCAGTTTTAAAGTAGCGGTGACACTATGCAATAAACAATTCCCGATAACTAATATAAGCCAGATAAATGTTGATCTGCGAAAGTTAAATTGCATTTGTAGAAATTTTGACGCCACACTATGTGGCAGCGAATGTGGAAATAAATCTATAATAAGTCAGGATTTCTGAATAAAGCTATTACATTGGTTGAAAGTAATATCACCTGTCAGGTGACGTCGTTTTCATCCAATGCAATGGCTTCATTTAGAATTTGCGTGAAACGTATTTGCCTAATGAAAATCCTCCTTTATGTTAGCCTGAGTTCCAGTCCCTAACTACGACGGACTGGAACTCAGGCTACCTTTATGTGTGTTGATGAAGAAAAAACAATCATGCCCACACTTAAGTTAAAAATGTTCGTTTGAAACATGACGAGGATACGCATTCAGTAGCTTTTCAAGATGTGAAGATCCAGTGTATCAAAATTGATCCGACATCGCGTGCCTCCAGGGGACAACATAATGTAGCTACTCTGTTAGTTTTTGAAATTTAACATTCAATCGCGTATTTTTTTAACTGTCACATTATAAATAAGTACATTTTGACGCTACTTTATATTATACCTGATCAATTTAATGTTACGTCAGTACTACATGAGAGTTTCTGATTATCTGGGTTCATTTTCGTGCAAACATTTTCCACGTGTGATATAAATTATTACTTCCGATGTTATTATTTATGTCCGTTTGTCATATTTAAAAAATCACTTTTAGATAAACTGTTCTTGAAGCGACCAATTCTGTAGTTGTAGTTAACAGATACATATAAAGAATGAAGCATATGTGCTATCATGCATAATATGATCAACAACAGAAACAGCAAAAACATCCATCTGGTACTAAGCATTATGTCCGTTTTACGCATCAAATGAAATTCATCCACTATTAGCTATACTAATTTCAATACAACGAGTTATTCACAGTTTAATTTTGTAACGGCATCATTTCTTTGGACGTGATATTTTAGTATAATCTCAGGTAGCCGCAATACAAATTCAAACAATTGTGGCGATCAATAATATATCACATATATAATCTTCTTATTGCTACTTTCGATCAATGTCTAAACAGCATTAAGGTGAATTTACACTAGGCGAAAATAGCCAAAAGAATAGACGTATGGTTACGATTCTGTGTTCCAGTCGTGAGGGATGTTCATTTTCGTTAATTATAAATACAGCAAGGAATGCAGAGTACTACAGTTACAAATAGATCTATATATAGACTGAGTATAACCATATCTGGAATAATTAGGTCGTCTTTTACGATTTGCTTGATTTTTTATTAATATAATTGCAACAAGTTCTAAGTTGAATAACCAACGACACATAATAATAACCATAGTAATAACCAGTAACCCTGCCACATTTTTCATAATAACCAAACCGCAATGATTCTGAAACTTATCTGGTTTTAGTTTAATTCTATTCGACACATACTAAACAAATTTGAACGTCCTTCAGTAGATCAAAATATGTGAGCCATACCCTGAAAACCAAGTGGCATATCCTATGTAAATAATCCGTAACATTATTACACCATAATTTGTGTTGAAGTAATGCTTATGTTACGAAACTTAAGGAACTTAATTAAAATTACAAAATAATTCTGATAAGTTTGGTCATGCGACTAACCAGTTTTCCCGATTTCCAGATGATTTAAACCTATTCCGTATGGTTTTTTGGGCTCTGAATGTATGAAGTGGGGGGGGGGGGACTTTGTGCTCGCCGTCCATAACTGTGGATGGGAACATGTTATAGTGCTGACACTTTCTAGAAACATAGTTCAACAAAAGAGTAACTCTTCGGCAAAATTATTTTTTTACTGACCTCAAAACCAATGAGGGCGTCATCAGGACTTCATCAAAATGATTTTTTTTTTTTATAATAGACTATAAGTCTACAAACTTTTATCCAAATCCTATTAGTCGTTCAAAAGTTATGTAGGTGGGCGGAATCTGCCTCTCCCAAGCTTTGAGGAGCGCCACCTATTATATTCTGTGTCTGCAGAGATGCACAGTACATATTCTTTGTACCATGGTGTTTTAGAAATTCAATCTACATTTTCTTGTAAATAACGGTTTTGATGACGTCATCAAGATATTGGTGTACCTCTTTACCTTTATTTTTGACGTATTCGCAAGGTTACGTCATCACTTGACCATAAACTCTAAATGTCAAACCTTACTTACAATAGAGTTAGCCGTATATCTATCAGACTATTAGAATGGCTCCGTATTAGCTTTCAAACTTTGCACACATATAGTTCATTGTAACTTGTACATTTTAGCATTAAAATTATTTTCTGACGTCAGCATATTTATTAATGACGTCGTTAAAATTAGCTTATAGCAAAATGTATTTTTTGTTGAAACTTTCTACATACCTATTCCATAAAATAAGATACTGTTTCATGTTAAAAAAAAAATTACTGATGGCAGTAAATTTTGTTAATAACGTCACAGAAAAGTCGCAAAATTTCAGATCATAAAGATAATTATTTAAGGAGGTTTAACAAATTGAGCTCTTTATCCCCCCCCTCCCCCCGCCCTCCGCCCTTGTAGAAATAAGGTTAAACTAATTAACCAACGTAAACCTTTTGCTTTGTCATAATAACTACATTGTATCTTGTGCGGCTTGTTTGATTGTTCTGGTTGCATCATTAACGATGGTTCTTTGGCTTCACTGTGTTATGTTTTAAACTTTTAAAGGTGTCACAGAACTGGGAAAATGAGTGGACACATAAGTGTGAGTGTGTGTGGGTGTCAGAAACTGTGATTTTTGACAAAGGGCGCCATATTGATGGGTCACCTGTCTTCTACGTGAATAAATATGGTCCAAGAATGTGATAGAGTCATAAATGTCTGATATCTACATTTTTTGCACCACAGTATTTGTTTGTTGCAAACGCACATTTATATAATTTTTTTTTTGATAACCATGAGCAATTAGGAACATAGAAGATATATATTCCATATAGAAGCATGTTTTAAACATACGACATACGACATTTTATCAATGTCAAAAGGACGTCAAGACGTCAAAACAACGTATCTCCGGGGTAGATAAGACCTTGCGTGCTGGGGCATGTAGCGTGTAACGATACAATGATGCAACAAAGCTGAATACGAAATTTGAATTTACTAATAAATTGTTAAGAAAATGGAACTGGTTACCAACCGCGATCTCAAGGACATTTCTTTCTCCATTATTTAATAGTAAGGGCCTTCGGGACAAGGTTGGACTAGTAGACATAAGCAGTAATTAGAATAATATATTTAAAAACTAATGATGCGTAGCTCGTTGCTACGTCATACGCCATCCAGATGTTGTGTGTCTTCAGATGTTGTGTGTCTTCAGATGTTGTGTGTCTTCAGATTTTGTGTGTCTTCAGATTTTGTGTGTCTTCTCAGATCGGGAAAAACTTGTTAAAAGTCCGACATTAATACTTAGAAAGTGTCGGTGTTTATACGTTGATTTCCTTTATTGGAAGTGTCCTAAACAACGTAATGACGTAACGAATTTTATTTTCATACATTAACTTCGACTAATTCTGTCATGAAAAATTGGCGTTTTTAACCCTACCTCCTCGAGCTACTTCCGGTTTCCCAAACCCTGGGGAGAGGCAAATATTACCCCCTCCATAAGTTTTAAAGAAACCATGATGTATTGTTAAAAATATTTTCAGAAAGATCAACCCAACACAGAATTAACATTTTAATCAACGTCTTCATGGTAAAGTAGCGCAAAAAAACGTTTTTTTAGTGAAATTTTCAAAAATAAATTTGCCAGAACGTTTTTCCAGCAAAAATAAAACTGAAATGTTTTACCACCTATCAAATACTTAGTTACCAAATAAATTTCCTAGATAAAATATAGAAAAATTCTTAAAATTTCTGGTCATATAAACCATTCATTCAAAACTTATGAAAAAAGTGTGACAGTATTATAATATATTTACTTCTTTGAAAGTCTTTTCATCAAAGAATCAGTACTTGATGCTATTTATTACATATTCCCATACAAAATAATTACGTAAATATAAAAGAAATAATCCAAATTCTTTCAGGTATTCTATATAGACAGACACACCTTTTTGTAACGTGTGTAAAAAAAAAAATTAATAAAATATTTAATTATTTAAGGATTAAAAATACTGGTCTCTGTTGTTTGAATTTTTTTTCAAACGATTAGTTTAATCCTCGACTAAATTGTCCTTTCATGGCATTTGACTGGTAGATAGCAGTTTTAATCCTAATCTTAGATTAGCGTTAACCTACTCTTGAACAACTGGGCCAAGTTAATACAGTGTAAAATTGAGTGACATGAGATTGGGTAAGAAGAAAGAAAGAAGGAAGTTTGTTTTACCGGAACAATAAGGTCTTTTTAATGTTGTTTGTCGGCAGTTTTTCTAACGGTTTATGCTAACGTCCTGAGGTATTCTAAAGTACTCCAGTTGGAGAAAATCAAATAAGCAGTTTTCTCCGAGTCTGCACTTGCTTCAAGGTTTACTATGTAGGCACAAACTTGTTCAAAGTCAGCCGTAAATACGCTCGAACAACGTTGTTCCAGAGTCTTTATCTCGGACTTTGAACAAGGCTATTCTTAACTTGGTTGTTTTTGTTTTTGTTGATGTTGTTTTTTTGAAGAATCCAATCAGTCACAATATTATTTCTGTATTACTGTACCAGTAGTAAAAACATCACTCTGACGTTTTTTTGACCTTGGTCCGAAGACCGGTGTACACTGAGAATGGGGGAAGTTTTAAATTATATTTATGTTTTATTTACCCAGTTGGTAATTGACGTCTCGTCAACGTTGATGAGACATCGTTTTGACGTCTGCACCTTAAAATGACGCCAAAGGCTTGTAGGATAGACCAGCAGTTCTTCGTTGTCCATTTAAAATCCTGTTCAAATGTCTTTGTTTATGGTTTTTTCACGTTTTCATAACTGCTCTACGGTTTTTAGATTTTCTCCCCGATTGCTGGATTTGTTAGTCTACTTCAAACAATTATTTGGCAGTCCAGTTTTTCTGCGTAAGATAACATATGTCTTATTTTGAATAACAGATATTTTTGTTCGTTTGAAGAAGCACATTTAGAGAAATCAGCCATTTGACCATATGGTGTTATAAAGGTGTGACGTTAATTTTTACCAATGGAATGTCTTTTTTTGGCTTTCGCTGTGAATTTTTCGCATTTGAAAATCAAACTTAAGAGTCCTATCCCGACATTGATCCTATGCCGTGCGCCCACTGTGATACACAGCCGGCAAAGTCAGCAGCACAGCGTTAGAAGAATGTTCTGTGAACGTTGTAACGTTATATTTCTGACTTCGAACAGGTTTTTACCGGTTGGGGTTGGACTGAAAAGCAAGATGCTATGGAAATTTCAATATCGTCGTATGTCAATTTAGTATTATTTTCTTAGAGAAATTATCAGAGAATTCCATTTTGAGATAAGGACGCAAATAGATCGAGATCCAATCTGATTGTTAAAAATAGCAATTAAGTGCTATATTAAAGACTATTATTTTGATCAAAATTTCAAAATCTATGCCAAATTGACTAAAGTCTAAAAATATCAGGAAGTGTCAAAACGAGCACTTTTTTCTCTGAGAATGGATAAAGTTTGGCCAAAACACATAGTTTTCTACAACTTCAATAACCCAATAACCCGTATTCATCAGTATGGAGTGAAACTTTGAGGATATGTTAGTAAGGGTGTAAACCTTCATTCTTTCGGTCACGCAAAATTGTTAACCAACATGTGATTATATGTCAATGTGCGAGGTTGTAATCCAGCCGGTAAAAACCTGTTTAAAGTCAGCAAAATAACGTTAGAACAACGTTCTCTGAAAGATTTATAATTGCTTTGTTGGGTTAATAATTATTTAGTCCACGATGGATTTAAACTTGCGGACCGAATAAAAAGGATTTTAAAAATATATGACATTTGTTCCAGTTTGTTTGCCAATGTTGAAATAACGTCAAATCACTATTGTTGCCACGTCTTGTGGCGGCAGGGTAATAGCTGGAACGATAAAAGTGGAATCGGATGTTACACGATAAAGAACGGATGTTACACGATAAAGAACGTCTTGTAGCTAGGAATCTTCCTATTTCATATTTCCTGTTGCGTTTCTTCTCATTTATTTCAAATGTCAAATTTTTCCTCATGACGTCATCATATCTGTAATGACCATTGTAATTGTGGGAAAAAATAAGATTATGTTTTCTCCAAATTTCTATTTTATTAAGGGAAGCTAATAAACACTATTTTGACTGTAAACACTTGATTTCTATTTGATATTTCCTGTTTCGTTTCTTCTCATTTATTTCATATAACCATGTGACGATAAGGTGGCACCATGGGATTAGTTTTGTAATATCCTGTTTATAAAAACAAACATCAGAATTTAGAAATTTAGGAATTAGGCTAAAATGCAGTAGTCTACCCTGCAGGCACTAGTCGTCTAATCATTGTTGAAAAGACGTCGTTATGACGATTAGATGACAAAACAACGTCTTTTCCACGTTGATTAGACGTCGAGTATTCACTGGGTAGATACTCTAGACTACAAAGTGATGTCAACAACAACTGTCCTTAATTATCGAGATAATATGACACAGAAGTATTTATTAATAGACAATGGATTGGTTTCTTCACGACAACGAAACCAATCAAATACCTCGTTGTTGACGCCACACAATCTTTTAGCTTGGAGATATAATAACCCATTGTTCATAGTAGCAGTAAAGACGCTAGAACAATGTCAAACGGCGTTGTTCTAGCGTATATACTGCCGACTTTGAACATGTTTTTTGCCTACTGTGAAGAGACGAATCCTTAATTAACGAGAATAAGCTATTAAATGGACGGAAATGATTAGCGAACAGAGGTAGTAGCTATAGATAATTCATAGACAGATTGTTTTAAAATTAGAAAACCTTATCAAGGGACATAAGGATCAACCTTTCATACTACACAAAGTTTCACTAGAAAAGGTACAAAATCACTTTCAGATTACTTCCGAGAATTCTTCATTCTAAAATTTAGATGAAAGTTTATCTTGTTAATAACATAGGTATCTAGAAAGTTTTATTCGATAAGGATGAATACTTGTGGTGGAGGTATTAATGATTGACGTTGTAGAAAATTATGTGTTTTCATGTGGTTTGGCCAATCATTATCCATTCTCGCAGAAAGAAAAATGCTCGTTTTGACACTTACCTTACCTCAGTTTGGGTCCTGATCTATTTGCGTCAAATAATTTCTCTGAGAAAAAGGTACTAAATTGACATAAGACTATATTGAAATTTCGATAACATCTCTCGTTTCAGTCCTACCCCAGTGAGCACACCACGTCGGATCAACGTCGAAACAACGCTGAAACGACGTCACAGATGAAAAAAACAGATGAAAAAAAACAATCCTGTACATTTGTTTTCGTAATTCTATAGTCTCGTACCCTGTTGGCACATGGCGTCGGAACAACGTCGAAGCGACGCCAAAACGACGTCTTCGGCGTAGTCCTACTGGGTAACGCTTTTTTTGTTACAATCTCATTTTTGTTTATCTCAATTCCCAACGGTTTTCGACAAAAGAATTTAGACATTTCAAAAAATCTCCGATATATCGAACATTCCTTCTCTCAAGCAAAATGTCATGAGGGTTACAAATAACACTGATTTAGTGTTGACTTCATTTATCGTTACAGTTAGTTTCGCTACAACCAGTCACTTTCAGCTTTTTCGTTTTGCTTGTGGCGTGTATTGCTTGTTAAATTCGAAAATAGTCTCATAATTTATGTGAGGGGTTGTAGTTACAGGGATATTAACATGTATTGAGGATAAAGGGGGATTTCCATTAGCGGAAAATTCCGCGCGGAATCTAAAAGAAGAAATGGTCGTGTGATGTCAATTTCCACCAATGGAATGTCTTCTTTTGGATTCCGCGCGAAATTTTCCGCTAACGAAAATCCAGCTTAAGGTCGCTCGACGTTGTTCTAGCGTCTTTACTGTTGACTTTGAACAACACCTGGGAAATAGTAAAGTTCCCCTCTATAGTCTTTTGTACTTTTATGCTCTAACTAAAGACAATTACGTCATTTGTAATACGTCAAAACTGTGCAGAGAGAGTTATTTATGCTACCAATATAAGTCTTTATAGCTACAACCCAGTAGACCTGTTCAAAGTCAGCAGTTAAGACGCTAGAGCGATGCAGTTAGACCTTATTCTAGCGTCTCTCTTGCGGACTTTGAACAAGTCCTTTCCCACTAGGTAATAGGATCATGTCTATATTTGAAGATGTTTATAACAGATAAGTTATTTCTTTTAAATCATTATATCGGACTGATATAGTAGTATTAAATATATTAAATATACCCTTTGTGTAATACCATTCATACACGCGAGCATTGCGATTAATAAGCACCACAGGGAGTTGAAAATGTAAGTTTTGTTTAAGGTATGTGTAACCCTTTAAGTATGATGAAATATGTTATACATTTTCACTTATTGCGTCAATACTAATTTATTTTTCTAAATGTATGTATGAAAAGAGGAGATCTAAAGAGGAGTTACTAAAAAAATATATTTTAAATGATCCTAAATAAAATCCCAGAATTGGAAATTAAATCTCAAGCAGAACAGAAGTTATCAAAAAACCTGGAGGGGAAAGGAAATTGCCTACCCCCTCCCCAAGAAAAGGTTAAGTGATAATCTTGATTTGGGAGAAGGGACCTTTGATCTCTTCTCTCCCACCCATCAAAACTTGGGAACCTCATTCCCTTTTGGCACTAAACTCAGTAGGGTTATAGACTATTCTTATATAAGCAAGTATACATAAAATTAGATTTTAGCAGATGTCAAAGTTTTTCTGATGATGTCATCATATCTGTAATGACCATTGTAATTTTGGAAAAAACTGAGGTTATATTTTCTCCAAATTTCTATTTATCAAGGGAAGCTAATGCATACTATTTTGACTGTAAACACTTGATTTCGTACAGGCCATGAGGTGCCAATATCGTAAAAAATAGTTATTTAGGTGGTTTCAAGGAATGACCGATAGAATAGAAACTAGGTAATGTTCATCTTGTCATGAAATGTTTAGGAAATGCTTTAAATAGATAAATACGAACGGTCAGTAAGATTCAAGGGTATAGGGTTAGCTATAGAAAAATGTTATTAGAAAAATTACTGGGTTCGACACCCTCCAGTCTAGATGGGGTTAAATATCAATATTAGCGGAGATTGAGTGATAAGAAATTCACAGCGTGAAAGCCTACCGAATACGGTCCCGTATTTCCCCGTATTTGGACTGTGTATGCCATATATAGTAATACACAGTCCAAATAGGGAAAACACAGGGCCGTATTCGGTAGGCTTTTGCGATGTGATTAGGTGTTTGGTAGCCATCTTCTACGCCCATTTACCATTTCTAGATAACAAAAATAATCGGTTGTTTTAAGTGTATCTTACTTATTAAATGGTCATAGATTTTCATATTTAACCAATTAATGTTTTGCTCAATAAAATTGAGTATGTAACTTTAATGAGAAATGTGTCATTTTTAATCTGATGATATCTGTGTCAAGTTTATTCTTATCTGATATTGCGTGTTAAAATCATGAGTGATTGGTTAGATCTGATTGGATAAGACGGTTAATTGCCTAGGATCTGAAAGTAACTAGTAGCAAAATAACAACGTAACATTCTTTTAAAAATTTCGTAAGTAAGTCGTGTCGCGATATGAAAAAAGAAAGAAAATAATTCTCCCGACGCATGACATTATTACAACGTAGAAAATAAGTTTGTTTTGACTTTCTGCCACAATAAAGACACTAGATCAACATTGTAAACGTTGTTCCAGCGTCCTTACTGCGTCCTTGAACAAATGTTTGCCCACAGGGTGCGCTATGTTTGTCTCATTAGATTATATTAAAAAAAATTCTTTAATTGATTTCAATATGACAACAACGGATAGCAAATTTGTTATTGTGTGTTTTTTTAATTTTGTGGTCGGAACCCGAATAAAGCCAATTTAAATGTCATAACAATTCTAGTCTAAACATGAAATACGAATCGAATACAAAATTGCTTTGTGATTGATGCTGGCGTACGATAATTGTATATGATTATATAATTGAAATTGAAACAAGTAATGTTATTAACAATCCACGAATTTATTGCGTTTGAAGGTTTGAAGATATAAAATAATTACAAAAAAAAACGTTATTAACGATCCACGAATTTATTGCGTTTAAAGGTTTGAAGATATAAAATAATTACAAAAAAAAACAGTGGGCAAAAACTCGTTCAAAGTTCGCAGAAAAGACGCTAGAACAACGTCGTTCGACCTTGTTCTAGCGTATTTCTGTGGAATTTGAACAAGTTTTCACTCATTGGGATTAAAGTAGCTACTAAGCCAATATTTTAAGTAATACATACCAATGTATAAGCGCTGCTTCTATTAATTCCACATATCTATGCAAATAAATAAAGAACTCTGTGGTAAAAAATAAACTGTTATATGTATTGTCGACGTCTCTATCCAGTGGGAAAAATCTTGCTCAAAGTCCGCAATAAACATGCTAAAGCAACATCGTTCGACGTTGTTCTAACATCTTTACTGCAGACTTTGAACAAGTTTTTGTCCACTAGGGTGGGTAATTAAAAATACATGAAAGGTTTGTACGTGAAAGTTACAATGCGATGATCGTCATTGCATTGCCTCTGAATATTCGTGCAACAATTACGCGATAGTATGCATATATAATGTTGCGCAGTGGGTTTGTTCAACGTCGTTGTTTAGCGTCCTTACTGTGGACTTCAAACAAGTTTTTGCTCACTTGGACTACTTTGTAAAGCATACCACAAATTGTAATTGACGCATAAATATAAATATAATGGGTACAAAACTTTTATTGTCTGCAGTATGATAAGGTAGTACTTGACAAAACAAGGCGTTTGCTTGACATTAGTATAATATTGCTTCTTTGTCATACATGTGTGCGTTGGTGACATAAACAATATCATAGAGATTAAACACGAAGATAAAAATCTTAAGTGAGGAAATCTAATCACTCGATCTATATTTACTTCTTGTAATAGCTAGGTGACAAAACAGAATAATTAAAGATAACATTTTATATCGAACGAAGAGACAGCTAATTCCTAGACTATCATTGAATACTACCACTTGAAAAAGTAAGATGGTGTTTAAGAAAGTTCAAGGACTTCGACTATTTACACCACAAGTGACACGTAAAAGTCAAATGCATTCAGATGAATTTCTCAACAAACGAATGGATGGAGGTAAAAGAAAAATTGTATATTCTCCAAGTTTTGATAGTTTAAATTTAATTTCACCAAGTAGTAAATCAAGCTCGAATATGAGCATAGATGAAGAAGAAGCGGATGATACACCAACTCAACAACGAAAAACAAAAAGAAAAATTTCAAAAATATTTAGCTTAATGATAAATGATACAACAGTTAATGAAGATGCTATCATTATAAAAACGAAACCAAAGACGCCATCTTTATTTCAAAGAGTAGCACGAAGAGGTTCCCTACCTCCTTATTTAACTGACGATGAAGATGATAATAATAATAGAAAATCACCACAACGCTTAACGCCTAATCGGAATAGAAAATTATCTACAATAACATCACCCTTTATGAAACGCTCACTATCAATTCCTTCTGTTGAAGAGAAAATAAAACTCCACAGACACACATTAGAAGCCATACAATATAATGATTGTAAAAAGGTAAAGACTTTACTAAAACGCAAAGGATATGATTTTGATGAGTTCGATGGATTTTCTTTAATAAATGAAGCGTCATTTAAAGGATGCACGAAATGTATAAAAACATGTCTTAAAAACGGCTGCACGGTTAACTCTAGCGATGAATCAAATTGGACCCCTTTACATAGTGCAGTGTTCGGAAAAGAAGTTGATGCAATACGTTTTCTAATAGATAATTTTGCATTGATAAATACATTCAGTACTGATGGCTGGTCTCCGTTGCATTTAGCTGTTTATACCGGGGATTTAAATGTAGTTCATGAAATAATAGTTAGCGGTGGAGATCCGCAGTATTGTTTAGACGGAGGTATTACACCCTTCCAGTTGGCAATCAATCTCCGAAAACAATTGATACTAGATTATTTCTTGCACCTTTCCTGTTTTCTGATAGAGCAATAGCTCTTTTCTGAAATGATGAAAACGAGATGTATGTTTATTCAAAATGTAAACTTGTTGAAATGTAACTTATGCAGCCTACGGTATAGACCTTCACTTGTTTAGCTCAGTCTATGCACGAATGTCATATTTTTCGTTATGAGTCACGCTTCTCTCTCAGTCCGCGAAAACATAAACAAAAAGTTAAACCAATCACTTTTGTCGATTTCTTCGGGGTTTTTTCGGCATTCGTTTGAACATTAGTGGGCATGCGATGTAGTCCTAAAAATCCTAGGATTTGTTTGTACTGAAAATGTGACGTTTGTGCATATGCCGATATATATTGAAGTCTATTTACGTAGGCTATAATTTGTGCAGTCCCTGCACAAAAATGAAGTTATTGCATTGCAACAAGTTTATACATAGAGCATCATTATGGAAAATACCTATAACTAACAATTAAATGGAAAGACAATGTAGAATTATTGAAATAATGCACAGCGTAAAATACTACCGAATACATCTACGAATAATTCCTTATACAGACTGTGTATTGCCTTATATGGAGTTTTTCGTAGCTATATTCAATAGTGATAACGTAATAAGAAATAGCTACGATTCGTTCTTTGGATCATTTTTTTTATAAATAATATTAGTTATATTTTCGCATGTTATTATGTCCTTCCTATCCTTAATCTGTTGTTAATCTGTTGTTGATATTGGTCCAGTTATTGATATATAAATCATATTAAAAAGAAGCCAGGCGTTATTTTGGAATCTCCAATTCAATAATATATGACAGCACAATCTCTCCCTGAAATATACCCAATATATTGCCAGCATACGACCTCGAAACAACGTGAAATCTCTTCGCTGTGCGATTTTGACGTTGTTTCGCGTTGTTCTCATATGTTCCTTAGGCTGGGTATAAGACGATTATCACTATATTCTCATTTCTCTTTTCAATGTTTCTTGAAGCAAAAATCGAGATTGACAGATTTGGACATCGTTGATCATTTAGCTACAATCATTTGCGTAATCCTTAAGATGCTTAGGATCTTAAGTCTTTTTACAAACACGACAAATTCTGATGTTTCTAGCAACCGAGTGCCCAGGCTCTTAGATCAAGTTCAAATTTATGTGCCGTTCGTCTTGCTAATCAAAATTTAAAGCTTTTTGTTTTAGTTGAAACTCCGAATTTTTGCATAAATTTCAAATTGTCTCAAATATTTCTACTTATGATTTGTAGATCAAATTAACGAGAAAGACGATAATATTATTGATATACATTACTGATGTACCAGAAGCACACATTATTGTCTTTAATTAATAAAACCACACTCATTAATACAGTCACCGGTCATTCGTGCATAATAGGCTATTTTTCCACCCCTTTAATTTTTGCGTATTTCAGCTGCGCGAAAATAAAATGTAATATGTTAAATAGTTTGACGAAACCAATGAATTACTTTAATATTTCTAGCTCAAAGTTTTGCAGGGTGTTTGTTTTTTGGCTGATTAATTTTTGATAAGATAACACAAATAAGAAAGACTATTGAATACAGTTCCGGCAACCTATTATTTTAGCCGGAAAATATCTTAACCCTATTTCTACCGGGCTTTTTAGGGCTCTGAGAATCGGGGGGGGGGGGGCGGCACAAAGACCCCCCTCCTCCATAAAGTTTGATAGAACCATGCTGTAGTTTCGAAACTATCCAGGAAGTTGGATTAATTCATAATAAACATTTCTGCATAATTGTTTTTGTGATGACGTCATGGATTTTGACACTAAAAAATTGTTTTTTTTTACTACATTGGTTAAAAATGGGCGTGGTCCACAAGACACCTGCAACGATCCGTTACTCTCGGTAAATAAGATCTATTACTCTCGTAAGATTTTTACCCTAACCCTATTAGCCATGGAGAGGGGGAAAAGTGCCCGCGTAATATTCATTTTGCGATATAACTTTTCACCTATTAATAGTTTGGTATTAAAATTTGGTGATTTTTCCTAACTTTTAATAACGATTAGGATTAAGAATATGTTTTAAAAATATCTTGGTTATTTTTTCCCTGGGCAACGTAATCCTGAACAAGGAGTAATTTTTTTGAAAATATTAAATATTGTTAAAACATTCTCTGTTGCTGCTAAGCTACCTTTTCAACAATTAAATATTATTTTTAGAAACCTATATGAATTTCTTAATAATTACAGACTAAATTGTATATTTTACAGACCAGATAGTATATTTTACAGATCGCAAATTTACTGTGAATGATGACATCATAACAGGTACCTCAAACTCAAATTTCTTATGCCATAGTGTTTGTATAGTGTATCAAATCAAATGCCATATGCGTTAGTGGTTCACAAATAATAGGCCACTGTCATGTCCGACAAA
>JAULBZ010004416.1:0-14798 GCA_032360805.1 Neoturris breviconis | reverse complement strand
CCTCAGGTACACACTTTATAAAAAAGACACAGGCATTCGATCTTAGACTAAATCCTAGCTGTTACCGAATATGGATTGCTTCAAATGATTTTGTTCTGTTAATAATATATTTCCACCTCTAGTCTAGCAGGCCATCGATACAAAAATGTTTGATTAAAATAGTTACGCGCTTATGTTTAAATCAGCACTTAAAAATTCCACTCTCCTCTGTGGAGCCTCACAGGGGATAACGGGGAAAACCGAGTTTATCCTGTGGCTTTTTTACAATGTAAAAATATAATCCGATTAGCCCGTTTTCGGCTGATTCTACTATTTTGCCGTCTTTAAAACGATTTAAAAGTTCTCTATCTCTTTCCGTTTTCATTACGGCACTCTGATTTCCCGATTATCCCCGATTTTTTTTAACGTTTCTGGATTTAGATTGCTAACGGCAAAACTAGTCTAGCCATCAGTTTGTCCAAGGAAGTGGAAAAGAGAAGGAATAACAACTGCGAACAATGCTATTGTTTCGCCATTCAAATTTGTATTGTTCTCGCGCGCTATTGTGTTAAGGGCTTTTTATTCCTGTATTCGTTGCACGTAAACATGCATTAGAAAAACAAACATTGACCGAAGTGAGACAACGATTCTGGTTTATACAAGGAAGAAATTATGTCAGAAAAATAATTAAATGATGTACAAATTGTCGTAAAAAGAGTTGCACTCACACTACTTAGATTGAACGATGCTAGAACATTCTTCACAACTGGTGTTGATAATTTTGGACCGCTCTTTGTGAAACAAGTATTTATTGAACCTAATGATGACACTTTGTACAAGGCATGGGTTACTCTTTATACCTGTGCCGCTAGTAGAGCCATATTACTTGATTTAGTACCACGACCCGATTCAAAATCCTTCATTGGAAGTTTTCGTCGATTTGTAGCCCGAAGAGGATGTCCTAATAACATGATATCGGACAATGGTAAAAATTTTGTTTCTCGAGAAACCAAAGAATTTATTTCTAATCTACGTATTGATTGGCATGTCAATTTACCACATGCACCCTGGCATGGGGGATTTTTCAAGAGAATGGTCCAAAGTGTTAAGGATTTGCTTAAAAAGGATTTGCACCAAGCTAAGCTCAACTACGAAGAAATGTTAACGGTGTGCTATATGAAATTGAACAAATAATAAACAACCGACCAATATCATACACCTACCAACCGAATTTGAAACATGTTTGACACCTAGTCATTTATTGTTTGGTCGTAGATTAGAGCAACATCATCTCAATCATCACCTTTATCAGTAGAATTATTTAACATATCTGAACACACAGCAAACGTTCAACAAATTATTGATCACTTTTGGAACCGATGGCGAAGAGAGTATGTTGTTAATTTGCGAGAAGCACATAAGTATCAGTATCAAAATCTTTTGCAACCACCACCAAAAATCAATGTCATTGTTCTTGTACATGACAACAACTTACCTAGATCAATGTGGAGATTAGGGAAAATTACTGAATTAATTAAAGGACATGATAAACAGTGTAGAGGAGCTATAGTGAGAACCCAAAATAATTCTGAATTAAGACGACCAATAAATTTGTTATATCCAGTGGAATGTGTTAATCAAGAGAGGAACAACGAACAAGAGACGAACAACGAACTATGTGAGCAATTACCACGACGTGCAAGACGAGAAGCAGCCGTAATTGGAGACTTGATACGAAAATTCGAAAACTGATTGGATTGTACATATATCGTATTTTGTTTGGACTTGAACTTCTATATATATTTTTGGACTTGGAATTTTGTTTGGACTATTGAAGTTATGATTTTATTGGACTTGATATTGACTCCACGAAATATTGTGTGCAATATTTGGTGGGGAGTGTTTGAGATTTTATAGTTTTAATTTTATTGGATGATTTTAGTCACGTGATTTCAATCACGCACATGGTTCAGGCCGCCATTTTAGTTTTTTTTATTATTCACGGATGAGGGAGATCTACCTATTCTACTTTGATTATTACACTAAAGACTCTTTTAGTATTGAAAGTAGCACACCAAACCAAGTGACGGTTAAAACTAAGCACATAATATGATTTGCCTACACTCATTATACCGTGTTTGAAATATGTCTTTATTAAGATGGTAAAGTTTTAGGTCAAATAAATAATTGGATCACCTTTTTCAAGGAAAAATTATGGTATTTCACTGTGGAGGAGAATAGTGAGATTTATGTATGTACAAATTAAAAATAGAGAATAAACTAATGTAAGTAAAGGCTACATGCTATACGATTTAATGCTTTATACAATTTTAAAGAAATCTAGTCTTTTTAAATAAGATTAAGACTTCTGTATTGTATATTATATATGTATACAGAATGCAGCCCTCCAAATCCAAATTAATTAAGAACGTCCTAAACCGGCCGACAAAATTTTCCTGACCTGGGACTATATTTAGGTCGGCATTGTCCTTCTGAGCAACGTTGGGGGTCGGCAATTCAAAATTAAGTTGCCGACAAATATATATCAAGCGATACTAAGTAAGGCAGTCCTTTATAAATTCTATGCTTGCCCTGAAAAATATGGCGCCGCATCAAAGAACTTTGGCTTGCAAATTTCAAATATCGGAAGAAAAAAATTATATACTACCTGAAAATTACCGACTCTCGTCTTTTTGTGAACAAAATAACATGCGTTGTAAATATCATAATACTTTAAAAAAATTCCCATTTAAAACTGAAAAGTTTGTTTCTTTTAGTCCCAAGCGTCGAATAAACACGAGGCATTCAATACCAAAACAAAGTCTGACAAGATTACTCTGTTTGTCGGATCCACGCAAGAAGATTGAGTGAGAATGCAGATGGTTATGATTTAAGAGAAGAAAATCTTTTAAAAAAGAATTGTGCCTTTTTACTAAAATAAGACATTGTATTGCACACATGAATTGTATTTGATCAGCTAGAAACAGGTGTTCATTTATTATATTATGGCGCTGTATTGTTCAATTGCCTTCCGTCTTTGTGTGCAATTAAAAACATGCGATGAAAACAACAACATTGTTTTTAAAATTATGTTCAAAAGTAGATATCTATAGTTATGATGCACAAATAATTTTTAAACGTCGAATTATTGTCGGACATAATTTAATGTTTATACAAAAATCAATACGAAATGAATTTTGTGTGACTTGAGTCTTGCGTATAAATACAAATTATCAAAAAAAAGTGATAAAAAATTTCTGGAGAACTGGTAACACTATTTGGAAGGTATATAGGATGTACGTTTTTCAAGCTGCGAACGTTCGTACAAACGCGTACAGCCCTGTGATAAAATTCAAAGATAATGCATTCTCATTGGTCCGATATATTTCCCCAGAGAAGTATTTGCCTGGTGGAAATCCACCTTTATTTAACCTTAAGAATATAAGTCGCGCGATCGAGGTTGATTTGACTGTATACCAAGGTCCGGAAAAGTTAAAATGGTTTCTATAAAATGATACGGAATAGAAGGAAAAGAAAATCTTATCTCAACTTTATAGGGAATATTTTTTCTATCTAATCCCTTCCAAAGAAACTGAGATTATTGAGCTGAGAAAAGGTCGGCATTTGTTCTATTTTTTGTGTGTGCCGACCTGAAACAATATCTACATGGGCTGCAGACTGCCGACCCCCGCAGACTATATGTCGGATTCCGAGGGCTGAGAATGTGTGTGTGTTTGTTGTCAAATGCCTGTTTTTAAATATCACGGCTAGCCTTTAAAATATAAGAACCATCCTAAATATATCACAACCAACCTGAAAGTGATCAAGACCCGCCTGAAAGGGTAATATGTGTGGGCGTGACCCGCCTGAAAGGGTAATATGTGTGGGTGTAACTCCCCAAAGATAAGACATGAAGGTCAAATCCCCTTGCAAAGCTTCTTCCAATAATGACTCAGGAAAGTAACATTGTCTGATGTCCTTAAAGATCACGTGAGTAACCTTGATCTCCCTACTGTACTAGAGTTATGTTAAGAATAGTTATTCCCTATCAGACAATTTCAACAGTTACATTTAATAACACCATGGTAACACCTTTATTTTGCATTATGTGATAAAAACTATTTTATTATAATTCTGCTGGTGGTAAAACAAAAAATCATTAAACAACACATTCTAAATTCAAACTACAAGATTTTTTTTCTGAATTTCCGTCTGAGATAAAATATCATTAAATTTAATCAAACGTTCGAAAACCCTGATATTTGTCATCAAAATCACTCACAATCATCGTCATATGCAGTTTTACTTACCATGGTTTCATATGTAAAAAGGACACCACATGTGCTACACGATAATATTAAAAACAAAATGTCTGTTGAAAGTCACGCAAGTTCTAGATCATCAGAATCTTTCTTCTGAAATGGAACAAAACTCTTATTCAGATACCGACAATTTTGATGGAAAGTGGTGTGGCTACTCTTGTGGACCAGAATACTCTCAAGGGAAGCTTGCGAAATTAGAAATTATCGTCGAAAATGAGGAAAGAAGTAGTCAGTAGTTAGCTAGCTAGTGATAACGACCTTGACTCCAACCGTCTACAAACCTTACACTGGTGTACCTGTGGACATTGTTCATTTTATTCAGGGCAGAGCTATTGCGTGAGAAATGCAAAAGTCGGCTACTTAAGGACAATCAGCCATTAATTATATTCACAAAATGCATGTTAATACCCCCTGCTATATCATCATATTAAAGAGTAATTCATGTGCTTGTATATTACACGCATCAGTGACTTAATTGTATATTTAAATATAAACTCTCCTTTTAAGGAGATATTCTTATTAACATTATTCTTTTTTAAAACTAATAAACAACGTAGGAGAAAAACTGAAATGTTTTTCAAAGTAAAGGTTTTTTGTCGCTCGATCACATGATTTATTTCTCTTGTAGATAGGTACAAACTTTATCACCATTAGATGACATTGGCTATATTATATATGGTTTTTACTATAGTTTTATGTGAATATATAAAATGATAAAAAACAAATTTCTGGATGTAGTACTCTGTACAAAGAAAGAAGATTTGACATAAAAATTCACAACCTTCGAACAAATCTTCTACAACCTCGTTCGTATCTTGTCTTGTCAGGACAAATGTTTGGCAATAGTAATCATTGGTATAAATTGGCCATCACATTTAAAGCAGTTGACGTTTTCTATCTTGCAGAGCTCACTTCTTCGCTATCTAAGTTGTCATCATTTCACGGCTACTACATAGCATGGTCACAGAAGTGCCATATATATCTATAGCAACAAAATAAACGATGACCTTTTGAAAAAGGATGATCTTTAAAAAGTGATAAGTCTTATCGTGTAGTGGCTATACAGTTTTAAACATATTTAAAGCATCATTAATTACCACCGGTGTTATGCCATTAAATCTCAACAACATTGTGTTAAGGCATTGGCACAGTGTGAATGCAACTGGCGTTAAAGAAAGTATTTCTTAACACATTAACGCATTTAACGACGTACGCTGTTAACCTTCTGAGTGAACAAAGGATTAGACCCCCTCCCTAGACACTCTGAACGCATGTAATTTAAAATATGTTTTACACAAGGAGGGTGGCGACCCCCTTGATATTCACGGGGGTGTATATATGGGGGATGTCGTGGGATAAATAAAAACTATTGATTAACCCTCTGGACGTTATAGCTAGTATGGAGGTGTCCGGAGATGATTTTTCAAATTGATCCGATGGTGTTGTTCCCTCAAAAAACTCTTTTTTTTTACCCTGTAATACTGCACTGACTTCCCTAACACATAATAAACTCGCGTAGAGACGTCACTGCAATGCGCAGTATCTCAAAAAAAGGGTGGCGATGAACAACGAACACGGTGTGGTTGCTTTCCATTAATATATATTTTATGTGTATATCATCCTCGTCAAACTGATAAAAGCCGAACCTATCTATAGCTAGGAAACTAAGGTACACAGTGTCCACATCAAGGTAACATAGTCCTGTTCCTTTATCTTATCTTAAAAAGTTGTTACAGCTATAGCCATATTTGCTGCGGATAAAACGGAAAATGGCATATTTTAGCCTAGCCTTATAGCTATCAGCCGGACCTTAAGGGACAGGTAACTTGAATAGCCAATCAAATCTCTTTATTCTTTGATGATAAGCTAGGACCTTCCTCCCCCTCGAGGCAAGACCTGTCACATGGTGTTTGATCAAGCCAATCGGTTAAGCCTCCGTCTAATATATGGAAATAAAGAAGAATATTTGACTCGCTTGTTCAGTTGAGATGTGCTTTGTAATTTTAAGCACTAGTTTTCATATTCCAGTAGATAAAAACTTGTTCAAAGTCAGCAGTAAAGACGCTAGAACAACGTTAAAAATAACGTTGAAAGCGGACTTTGAACAATTTTTCCCGCTCATAATATTACCTCGTACCAAAGAAATTGACTAATCTCAAACTGGTTGACTTAACAGCCCGATGGTGCAAACGACGTTGAATTAACGTCCGTCATTTTGACGTTGTTTCGTCGAAATAAATAGGTCTATTTTTGAGCATTCGACACATTGCCGTCTGATCATGTGAAATAAAACATTGTGTGTGTTGTCGTACAGAACAATCAAGTAGGGATTGTTGTTTATTGACTTGTTTTGTTTATACTTATCCAATTTAAATAATTTATATTCATCGTTGACGAATTAAAACAAGTAGAATGCTCTTCCCAGTGGACAAAAACATGTTCAAAGTAAAGATGGTAGAACAACATTGAGATATATGTTTAAAATGGCAGAAGAATGTATGCGCGTGCGGTGGAATAACAACAAATAAATGTTCTTACGTGTAACTTGACTGTGCATAATGCCGAACAGCAAAACAATAATAGCTAAGTGAAACACCACGTGATCTAAAAATAATCAATACGTAACTACGATGATCAAGCACTATTAGCTATAATTAATTCAGATTATTTGTCATGGAAGATAATTAAATCTTAATCATATACATTCAATTGTATGTTATGATGGGAAATAAGTGAGTGGATGCACAATGTTAACACAAGTTCCAGCTTGTATATTTCAGCTGAAAACTATACCGAAAAACTCTCCTCCACAGGTGATGTCCGGTAGTTTTATTCAAGCTTGGGGTTCAACTCTGTGGTTACGGTCAAAACGAAATTTTGATAAAATTTTATTAAAAATAAGAGAAAAAAATAATAAGGTTATCTGATTAAAACAAGGGCAAATAATTACTGTGTGAGGAGACATTTAATTTAAGGATTGCGGACCGTGGTTGAACCACTATGTTCGCAAGAGATATTTTAAGCTATGCTAAAAAATCTCTCCTCGGTAGTGATTATTTGCTCTTATTTCGAGCACAATCATTACGCTCTAAATATAAAAAATATATTTTCCCCTTCATTGTACACAAGAGTATAGAACCTTGGACTCGAGAGTATATGAGTAGGATCATATCTCAGATCATATCTACAGGGTTTGCAATGCTTTTAATCCTTCAAATCTAAAAAATATTTCAAATAACTAAGCATTTGGTAAAAACTGTGCATCAGTCCAGAATAAGGACAATCATGAGTAGCTAAGTGGCGATAAAAACAGGAGATTTTCATTATACAAATAAGTCGCTGGTATCTGTAAGTAAAACAAAATTAAGAATCGAATGACATTTACTTACATTTTTTCTTGATCGAATGAAAGAAAACTACCGACTGAATTTCACCCTGACTCATATGATATCCAACGATGGCTAATTAATACAACTTTATATATCTATTATTTAGAAATCTTTTCATATACAATACTTAGTCTTGTATTACATTTAAGTCTCAAGAAAACGGTCGGACATCACATGTGGAGGAGCGTTTTTTGAGTACAGTTTTCAGCTATGGCAATAGGAATATTAGTGGTCAACAACTGTCTTGCGGTAACACTGGCGGAGTAGACCACATGACATGTCTCTGTGGAGTGAGGCTAAAGGAACGGGTAACATGTACAAATATTACAAAATTTGCGCTTATATAAATTCTAAGTTTCGTAGAAGTTTCGTAGAAGTTTCGTAGGGAAACTATTCAGTCCTTTAATTTATGACATTACTATGACCTTTAATTTTATTGTCCATCTATTGCATTAGAACTTAATCAACGGCTATTATCTTGTGATCTAATTAGCTAGCATACTCAGTGAACAAAAACTTGCTCCAAGTCAGCAGTAAAGACGCAAGAACAACGTCTTCCGACTTTACTGCTGGCTTTGAACAAATCTTGGTAATCATCATCATCATCATCATCATCAGGTCGAGATATCTCGGATAGAATAATAGAATAGAATAATAGGCAGAGTAATTATATTCAGAATATAATGGTAATTATGGTAATTATGAAAAGATAAAAAACAGGAAATTGCTATTGAAATTAGGTTTATCTCCAACATATCTTAATCATGACTCAAATACATCTACTATACACCATGTTCACACCGTGTTCAAGTTACAGCAGATTGAATTTAAATGTGTACCATTATTATAATGAATGTTCCGTTTGACCATGGAATGCTGGCACGATTTGTGTATGAGCCAGATATTTGTATCCATGGAGAAAGGAAGATATCTTGTTTCCATGTTCTACTTTAAAAATGTTTACTTCTATTCCAGTTGCACATTTGCATTACAAACAATATAATATAGTCAATGATTAAGGATGCCCACCTCTAACTGAATTATTTACACCATTGATTTAATTCATTGTTTGGAATGGATCTTCATATTCCACAGATGTTGGATGGATCATAATACCTCTCTGACCGTTAAACAAAGCACCTTTTTGACTTATGCAATAACAATTACACTGTGAATATCACTATGCTTAGATCTTTAGACTCAATACTCATAGATTCAGAGCAATACCTCTCTGATCGTTATACTAAGCACCTTTATGACTTATGCAATAACTATTACACTGATTATCACTATGTTTGGATCATCAGACTCAAAACATACTAACATAGTTTCAGATAATAGAAACTCACAGCCTATCACTTAATGTTTGTTCGTGTATCTAAACCTCCCAAGGACCACACACACTTAACTGATGCCTTATATGAACCAGTACTAGATTCTCCACTACTACTTGTTCGCTTGAGACTCACAAGAGGATTTCTTATCATTGTGGAAGAAACAGACCTGCTCCTAGTCCACAGAACACACAATGTGGCCCCAAATCTCCTCTGAGGACTCGGGACAGATTCCAGCTCATGATCTGCTGACTCAGCACCGGTACCATCACTTGCTACCTAGCACTACTGTACACTCATCACTAGGGCCCAGTAAGCAGACCTGCTCTAAGTCCACAGTACACACGACATCCACCTACGTCCTCTCGGTGGACTTAGGGCAAGGTCTTCCTCGCTGACTGAGCTATATGGCTACCCATCCACAAGCCCGCACTTACCCTGTCCAGCACACTGACATGCTCAAAGTCCATGCACTAAGCCACTTCACAGCCTTCTATGTGGACTTTGTGAAAGTCCCTGTAGGCACATCACTAGGACCCTGGCCCAACGGGTAAACTCGCTCTGAGTCAACGGCGCACGCGTCACCCTTCTGATATCTTCCCACTGGACTTAGGGCAAGGTCTTCTTTACTGACAATTGTCAGGTTACCCATCTGCAGAATCCACACTCGCCCTGCCCAGCAGGCTGACATGCTCAAAGTCGATACACTAGGACAGTCCCCATCCCTCTGTGCAGACTTTGGACAAGTCCTTGCAGGCTGGTCACTATTAACACCACCCTGCCCACAAGGGCCCCAAAGTGCTCAAAGTCTACGGCACACCCGACGCCCATCTGACGTCTTTCCAGTTGACTTTGAGCAAGGTCTATTTTACTGTACAGCTGTTAGATTGCCCATCCACAGATACCACACTCACCCTGTCCAGGAGACTGACATGCTCAAAGTCCACACACTAGGCCACTCTGGATATCAATATAACGGCTGATTTGAAGGCTACAATCTATCACGCAAATTATGAGTCGTTTTCGAATTTTAGCAAGCAATATACACCACAAGCAAAACGCAAGTGCTAAAAATGACCACTAGACGACCCTTGGGGTTTATCTCAAGGGTTTATCCAAGTAGACTTAAGATCTTAGGATCTTAGGACTTTTTAGAAACTCGCCAAATTTTGTTGCTTCTAGCAGCCTAGTACCCAGGCTCTTTCCTCAAAAGCGAATTTCCTTGCAGTTCGTCTTGCTAATCGAAATTTAAGTATTTTTGCCTAATTTGAAATTCGGAATTTTTGCACAAATTTCACCTTGTCTCAAACATTTACGTGAGAGATTGTAGGAAAACGAGCTGTTCTGAGATACACGCGTATGCTAGTAAAAATACTGAAATGGAGAATAAAGAACACCTATTTCTCAGTACACCTCCGATTGGCTGCTTCTGTACTGGGCTATTAGTATTAACGCTTTTTTAATTTTAAGCTAGAAAAAAAGAATACAATACATACACCAATAACAAGCTATAAAGACGACGAGACGAGTAAAAAGGCAAAAAAATTATTCTCCGATACTCTCTCGCTCTTTTTTCTTTATCCCATCGTCGTTTGCTTTATTAATCACAATGAGTTTCATTCTCCAGTTTTACCTTCTAAATAAAAATACTCTCATCTTTACGAAAACGTTATCTTTATTATTATTGTACCATCTGCTTTCTCTTCTAATAACGATTGATAAAATAAGTTTATATCATTCTCTCATCATTTAGTCGTTTGTTTAATCGCAAGATGTTTATAAATTCTTTTGTTTGTTAAGAAAAAGCACTAGTGCGATGAAAGCTAACGATTATAATAATTTTTGTAAGATAATAACACAGAATCGTTTCGGAACCTGGTTTCTATTTGCAACTTAAGCGAATATAATTTCAGGCTTTGATCAAAACATTAACAAGGAAATTTGAATATTTTTAGTAACTCTAACCACATATTAAACGATTATATATATTTTCCCGTCGTTTATAGAGGAATATATGTCGTTATATGCCTTGTTATAACGCAAAGTAGTATTGCGAAATATAGAGGCCTAAAGAAACCATTACGGATTAACGATTAATAATAACACGCCTTAAAAACATGATGGCTTTTACCAGCGCTATTTATATTTCCACGTTGTAACAAAAGTTTTCCATAACCGGTTTTTTGATGAAGGCGCGTCTTTGGTTTCGTATTTGTGGGTCCGTGTGTGAGTGGAGTGGGGTGTGAGCGCGTGTGTTCGTCTGCGAAGATATTTTAAGCATGTGACGTACAGGCGTGTATAAGTGAAGGGCATGGCAAATGTGCATAGTTTTAAGTGAGAGATGGGTACAAAATTTATCCTGTATGTAACATTTTCTTTTCATACTCTCATTCGTATATATTTTTGAGCGCTATATTTGATGTTTATTTATTGACCCTATTCGGGCTGGGCTGTTTAGGGCTCTGTTAGTCTGGATGGTGGGGGGGACTTGCATAACTTCTGATATGTTATTGCAATATGTATGAAACTTGGTCAGTTATACATCATTATTATCTGAACATTTTAGCGCAAAAATTATTTGCCTGACGTAATATTTTCATCAACAAAGGTAACAGCTTCTGTAGCAAAAAAGAACTGTAGGGGAATTTTTTTCTTCCATAACTATATACCAAAACGTTTTTCAAGCCAAGCTATTTTTGGATTTTATTTTAATCTTTTTTAAATCTCACCCCGACGAAGGAGAGTGGGAATTGTTAAAATGCAAACTGTAGATCCGGGAAAAGTTAAAAAAGTTCTTAATCTAGCCTAGGAGTGTATCGTAAATGGACTAAAATCCGGGCTGTTCTGAATAATTTTAGCATGGATACGAAGAAACCAATCAAATGTAAGTTCGTTTAGGGTGAAACTTATTTAGTGGTCCATGTAAAGGCTGCCTTAGTTGTCTGTGAGCCGACTAACTGGGAAATTAATAATGTGAGATTTTCAAGCCGACTCGGCTTCTTGTTTATTTTAAAATTACACAAAATAGATTTTCCACAAAGTCGCCAAATTTCAGATCAATCGGAGCATGGAGAAAAGAACTTTTCTACCTCCATGCTCGGAGTAATACAAAAAAAGTTATGGCATAAAGTCACAAGAGGAACCTCATAGCCCACCCCACCCCCTATCTCCAGCCCGAATAGAGTTAACGAAGCTGTGGGGAAGACCATGTTTGTTTAGTGCTGTGGATGGGTCAAAAGAGAAAAAGCACTGAGATCAAGGTTGGATGAGGTATTAACAAATCTTGTGAAACTTCAAAGAGAGGGAAAACACGGAAGAAAGATTTTTTGTGACTATGGAAAGTACATAACTGTTACGATAACTGATCAACCTTGTTCCCAGGGCTTAGGATAACTGATAACAGTTAGCTACGATAACTGTTTTGCTAGTATCATATCTTGTTGAAAATGCTCTCGCATAGGTAAATATATGAAATTTTTCAACTGTTTAGAATACGACTATGGTTATCCAGTTGTTAACAAGATATACTGTACATAATTCATAAAATCACAACGACGAAGGAGTGTCGTGGTTTGTTAGAACGCGTCACTATCTTATTTCACGAGATTATATTTCCAGAACATACGTCAGACAAAGCTCCCGGTAACTGAACACCATGATTCGTTAATCTTATTGGTGACTTTAACAATTAGCTACTGCGGCTAACACCAACCGCAAAAAATAAAAATCAATTGAAATGCAGCTTTCCTTTTCAATTTGCTCAAGACACGTTTGCTCTAAAGTCTTTAAAATTTTGACTCAAAAATACCAAAAACTTAAGATTCGTATTGAAGCAAATTGCTTTGTGACCAAATGTGATGATGCTGATTTAAATCCGATATTCGTTTTTCAAAATTTTACCCCAAATAATATCTTCTTTTGCAACCTCGATCCCAGGGCTTTCTCTCTCTTCACGTCCGAATCGGTGAAAACGGGAGAGATAGAAAGTCCTGGAAAGTATTAGACCACGTAATAAGCATTTGAGACTGAAATTATTCATGATAAAAGATGAGTATTTTTAAAATTATGGTAGCTACCCCTCAGACTTTAACAATTTCCGTCTATAGTAATTTTAAATCATATGGAAAAGTTTTGCCTTCAGAAAACTGCGCGATTATTTTAAAACAAAGTCATTCACCCCTCCCTTTCCCCAACCGTTTTCTCAGCATGACAATTATCAAGTTCATTACCAATAAGCACCTAATTATGAATCTTCACTAGGGAATTCTTGACTGTTTAACGGGATAAGTTACAAGAAGCCCTGGGGACAAGGTTGCGAACTAAAGCGTTCTCTCTAAGAGTCATAGTTATATTTCTTGTAACTCGCTTAAGCGCCCAAACATACGATATCCATATCATGCCATACACATGTCATAAACATACCATAGCCACACGATAGCCATAACCACATCACAACCATATCATCGATACCATAACTGTAACCATAGCTATTAACTAAATCAAAACCATAATCATATCGTAACCATAACCAATATGTAAACATGACCATACCGTAACCATTCCGTAACCATGCCGTACCCATGCCAATCCATGCCAATCCATGCCATAACCATGCCTTAACCATATCGACATCATAAGCCTAAATGCCGTTACTATACCCATACCATAACCACACCATAACAACTATAACAAAAACCCTACCAGTGTTATCATAACCATAAGAACCGCATACCAAAACCACAAATCACAACAAGTGTTACATTCCCATGCAATATGACTCACTGCGTGGAAAAAGCATGGACGGGGCACTACAATAATTGGAATAGAAACGTTTCTGATATCCAAAGCTTGGACACACATCAGAATAGACAGACAAACAGACAGATAATCAGAATCAAAGTTAAACATTTCCTTGCTCCTCCGGCACGTATACTGAAAAAAGATTTCTTTATCACGATGATTTCGTAACTAAAACGATATAATTAAAATTATTCTTGCATATTATTTCTATTTTTTGCATAACTAATTACTCGCTATCAGTAATTCTTAATCATGTCACCTAATACTTGCTAGGGCTTTCTTTCTCTCTCGTCTGGGAACGAAGTTGCTTTTTTGTTCAAATTTAGGCCAAAAGTACAAACTTTTAGATAAAAATTAGCTTGTGAAATTTGGTTATGCTGATTTCAAATCTGATATTTATTATTCAAAATAGTGACCCAAAAATACATATTTTGTGTCTAAACTTAGGCCAAAAGTTAAAATCTAATGGTGCTGATTTTATATCAGATATTCATCTTTCAAATTGTTTTCTTGGACCATGCAATTTGGTTCGCAAGATTAGAAGTTGATTAAATCCGGTATTCATTAGATCGGGAACTTTCTATGAAAGTTTGTTCTAAATATAAGAACCAAATCCGTGGGAGATTTTAAATTTGTTCGTAAGATCAAAAAATTCGTTAATTTTGGTAGCGAGTAATTAGTTATGCAAAAAACCATAATTTGTGCTTCTACGCTTTAGCAACAATTTAAGCAGCACCAAAATACGGGTTTTCTGTGGTAGTTATAATCATTTTAATATTCAGAATGCGATTATAAAGATAATGACGGATATGATTTAATTAAAGCTATTTAACAAATCAGCTACTATGCCGATAGCGACTATGCCAGATTTTAAAACCACACCTCAATGAAGAAGATCTAGCTACAACCGATCGCATAAATTATAAGACATTTTACGAATTTCGACAAGCAATACAAGCCACAAGTAAAACGTA
>JAULBZ010004415.1:0-14800 GCA_032360805.1 Neoturris breviconis | reverse complement strand
CCGCGAAATGCAAAAATTTCGCGGATTTTTGGAACCGCGAAAGTTAATGCCCGCGAAAGTTAATGCTCCTAAAGTATCTGTTTGTTGGACGACTTCCTCTGACGCACAACAGTACGGATCTTAAAATCAGAAACGAAAGTTTGCATCTAATTAAGGAGAGCACGTTCTCGTACCTTTTCTCGGTTTTAGTGATAATCTTTTGCGCAACGTATTTGTAAAACTTGGAATTTTCGGGTCTTTCACCACATGTCAATGAAAAAAAAAAAGAGTCAAGAAGCCCTGGTTACGAGGCTTCCTGTTTTGCTTATTTATTTCGATTCAGGTAAATAATAATAATCGGCTGCTTGTGTAGAAGTGCGAAAACTAAAAGAGTTGTAAAAACGTTATGGGTAGAGCGGTAAGAGGCACGCAACTAGGGGAGATCCGCCTTAATTGAAATAAGATCCGGATCATAAAAGAAAATATGTGATACAGTATCTTGAATGCGTAATATAGATCATGTAAAAAGCATAAAAAGCCGTATTCAAAACCACCTCATAAAGTGCTTCCCGAACCTATGAAACCATGGACAAATTAAATGATAATTTCTCCATAATAGACAGGTTGTGTGCGTTGTAAATAAAGTACACGTTTTTAATAAGAAACCTTTAACTAAGATCCTCAAAAATTAAAACTACAAATATTTTCCTAGTATAAAGTAAAGATACGAAACGTTTCCCTTGCCATACAATAGCATAAAACAAATCAACTCGCTAAAAAGTAAACATACACTTTAAAAAATAACGGAAAATAAGAATCTTCCAGTACTATACCCTTTGCCAAGTCTTATAAAAAAAGAAATATATAAGTGTTAGTTTTAAACAGCGTGAAAGGTAACCCATTCCAGTAGTACGATCCACTATTGCTATATAAGGAGATATATGCAGGACTGTCCAGTGTGCAAAAATCTCTTCAGAGTCTGCCATAAAGACGCTAACGTCTTTACTGGGGATTTTGAACAGCAGTTTTTTCCCACTAGGGCAACCTTGTTCCCAGGGCTTCTTGCCTTTAAGAACACGAAATAGCAGCAAGAAGCCCTGGAAACGAGGTTGCCACTAGGGTAGTCTTTCACGATGTCAGATTTTGCTAATTGTAATTCTCTCAGTACACCATAATATACCAGCAGTTGTCAAGATTGTGGATTAAGCAACTGATGTGTTCTGCATTTCTCAGTCCTTTTGATAGCAGATGAATCGATATGCATCCCCTTTACTTTATTCGACCTAAAAAGAAAATTCATTTCAATTCTGCTGCTCATAACCTTCTGAAATTCAAAATTCTACCCCAGAAATTCACCTTTATATTTGTATTTAAGGGGGTTACATTATTAAAATTATTTTACTCCCCAAAGATATAAAAAGAAGTAAAGAATGACTGTCAAAATATTGCAAATACGGCAACCTCGTTCCCAGAGCTTCTTCTCTCTTGACGTACGTCAAGAGAGAAGAAGCCCTGGGAACGAGGTTGCAAATACGGGTGACCGCCAGGTGAAAGTTAAGGCGATCTTGGGAAAGTCACGTCTTGACTGCAACCTCGTTCCCAGGGCTTCTTGCCTTTTCGGCGAGGTTGGTCTTGACTGCAGAGTACACGTTTTTTTTTATATAAGAAATTTGAGCTTTGAGCATATTTACTGCACAAATAGGAAGTTATTGCATTGTAACGAGTTTCTACTTTAAGCAACCAACACCTCATTTTCATGTATTTATGAACAGAATAGGTCTATTTCCTGATTCGTGGCGCTCATTTTTTATAGTAAGTCGTCGAGTAAATGCAGTCAGTTCCTGAAAGTCTGTACAAGACAATTTACTGACAGTTTAAAGTAAAGTGGTTACAGATAGTGGCAATCGTTCTTACATGAATACAGTTTATTTTATGTATAAAAAGACATCCAAGTGGACATTTGTTCAAAGTCCGCATTAAAGACGCTAAGTTGTTCTAATGTCTTAACTGTTGGGATTTGAGAACAAGTTTTCGCCCACTGGTATATTATTTATTGAAATCTCACCGCACTAGTGATAAAAGACACAGCTTGAAAAGTCAGAGGTTTACAAGATTTATAAACAGGAGTTACTCTTATTGTATACTCATATTATGTGAGAGTGATATACAAACCAACTCGTCTCTTATAAAGATCCGAAAAATATGAAATAGTTGAGACATACGTGACAGCATATCGAGTACCCAGTGGGCAAAAACTTATTCAAAGTCCGCAGTAAATACGCTAGAACAAGTTTTTCAACGTTGTTCTAGCATCTTTGTTGCTGACTTTGAACAAGTTTTGCCCACTGGGTACAGTCCCGAGTATTTTCATATACGGACTACGTAATGCCATATATGTCGATACACAGTACATACCCGTGAATAATAACCTGTTCAAAGTCCGCAGTAAAGACGCTGAAACAACATCAGTTGACGTTGTTCTTACTTTAGCATCTTTACTGCGCACTTTCAGTTTGAACAAGTTTTTGTCCACTGGGTACACGGAGATATCTGGGTCAGTATTCAGTACATACTACGAGAAACGAAATTGATGCGAACTTGTACTAATAGACCACATCCCTTCTTTCCTGTCGCGATAACACCACGGCGCTTAACGTTATTTCAATATTATTGCGACGTCGCGTGTCCACTGTGTTCTTTCTTTTAAAGTCAAGAAGGAAGAGGGTTCAGATTGTTCTACTACTAACCTCCATTTTCTGAAATAATATAATTCCATATGTTGTTTTTGTCGATGCTTTCCCTCCAAATAAAAAACATTCATTATTAGCCATGCCACTTTGAATACAACGATCGTCTCTTTCACATTCTAATATGCATTCAATTGGAGATGATTTCTTTCGTCTGAAAATGGATTGATTTATCGATTGTTTGTTCTCTATGCTGTATATTGTAGCAGATATAATACAAAACAACAGTAATGCAAAGTAAATATGAACTATGATGTTTTTTAACTCCATTGCTATAAGTGTTTTTTAGTGTTACAACACTGTTACAGTGTCGTAGTGCTTGTTACTTGTGAGCTGTATCTTTTCATTATGTAGCACTAGATTGAGCTTGACAACTACCAAAATTAAACCTCATTTCCAACTCTCTTTGCACACTAAACAGCTGGGAGAAACAGACGCGCTGAGAATAAGGTTGTTCAAATTACGTGTAGAAATTTTTCGTGAATATTCTTCTCATTTTCTTAAGTTCTATTGTTCTTATGTCGTCATCATTTAGATGTTAATGTTAATGTTAAGTATTGATTTATTGTCTAATATCTTTGTTGCTAGGCGATTGAAATTATTTTAAAACAAAACGAGAAGAAAGCATCCAGAACAACCAAACCTCTTTGTTCTTCTTCTTCTTTATTCGATAACCATGATCCGGATGATATAGTGTATAAAATAAATATAGAGGATTGGTAATGGGAACAGCAAAAAGAAATGCGGAAAACCTAGAAAAGATAAGCTCGTTCCCGGGACTTTTTCAAAATTTTGAACATGCTTTACCTCGTAGCAGGAGTACAAGGTTGTGAAAAGCTCCATTTCTTGATTTCTAGCCTGATCTACAGACGAAGGTCGAACCTCTCTCTGAGTGAGATCTGGAAGAATCTAGCCTGTCATTTCGACATTTCGCTTTCTGCTCTCGAGCGGCTGGAGCATGAGCAAAGGGCTATAAATCTGAATTTCCGAATGTTTTTTTATAAAATGAGTTCGGTGGCCGTAATTTTATTTCAAAATGGCTGACCCAAAACGCGTGAAACGTGCAAAAGCGAAAGAAGAAGAAAACGAAGAAAATAATTCAACAACACCAAGGACTAAAGATCTCTCACTTGTGAAGAACAAAATTCTCAGATCAGAGTTATATAAAAAAGAAAAACAATTAAAGAATAAGGAAAAAAGGAAGAGAAGGGAGAAAAGGAAGCGAGAAAAAGATGCCTTGGATGGAGGGGAAGAGGTTTGACTGTTTGATTTTGCTTTCTTTGCCCTTTGGTCCACTTCCTTTGGTCTAGCTAGCTATATTTCCAGATTTCTTGGAAGATATTACTTAAGCTAAGTTTATAGCTAGTAAATAGTTTATAGCTAGCTAGCCACTAGCTGTTTATCGATGAATTTGTTGAGAAATCCTTAGCTAGCTTTTTAATTTTCTGTTTTAATTGCCTCTAGCTAATAGCTATTATACAGATGATTCATTTACGGAAATAGCAGACATGTCCTTCCGAATCTAGTACAAAAATTACCAAAATTTTGGATATTTCAATAGCTAGCTATATAACTTTTTTGTGAACTAAACTTACTCTTGTTTGGATTGAGTAAATTGTTCTGGAAAAGCTGGAACCCTCCTCAGTACATAGGTAACACTTTATTGGTTTCTGTAAGGAAAACCAATAATTTTTCAAAAATTTGCTGAGCAGTAAACCCTATTTTTTTACTATTTTTGTTATACGCACGGAAAGTTCAAATCAATTTGTGGCCCGGCGATTAAATAACTATCGCACAATTTATTCCGATGAGGGGCCATTGACAATCGGTTTCTATATTTTTTAACGGCTTTAGGCTGTTGAGGGGCTACGTCGATACTCAAACTGCCACGGATAACGGGACATGACCATTTGGGAGTGGGTGGATTTTCTGGGCGGCAGTTTGAATATGGACGTGGTCCCTAATGGCACGTAAAAAAATTGCTCTGAAAATAGGTCAGGACATAATTTTACCCTGAAAAAGATGTTCCAATTGTTTATTTTAAACACTGACATAATGTGTGTATGCAAATCATATTTATGTGCTTTTTTAAGTTTAACTTTCATTTAGTTTGGTGGGCTACTTTCAATACTGTATCTTTGATTTTACATGTCATTACAAATTGGTACATATCTCTTTTAAAGTAAATAATATTTTTAAATGGAATAAAAAGCAAATGAAAAGTGAATAAATTATCTTTCCAATGATATATAATATGTTTGATGAGATTTGGACAGAGTGTCAGAATTATCGATTATATGACCTTGACCATGAATTGTTTTGGCAGCTGCCTTCTCAATTTTTTGAGATGATCAGTGATATTTTTAATAAAAGTAATGTCTAATAACATTTCAAGAATTGAAATCCATTTTGATTTTGGAAAGCTTCTGTCTTCAATTTTGAAATAAATATTAATGTTATCCACTTTAGGGTCGTAAAACATTTAATTACTACCATGAGTATAAGTTGGCTCAATTTTGATTGGATAAGAACACCATGAGAATCATTGGTCAAAAATAACAACTTTTCTTACTTGTCAGTCTAGTACTGCTGTAACGTGGTTATTAAAAAAAAAAGAAGATGTGTATGTATCACAACTTTGTAGTTGGGCTTGGTGGGGGAGAGTGCTTTAAATCACAATGTTTTTTCTTAGCTACCATATAGATTGTTCCAATATTGTTCGCGTGTTTATCTTTATGTCAATTTTTTCCTAAAGGACTTTGATAATGTTGATCATGGAATCCTTTGTAATAGCTTTGTCAATGACTCTCTTTATTATTAGGTCTTATACAGGACATCAATAATATAAGTTATCAGACTCAAGGCTTTGTTTAAGGATGACTTTTATTCTATTTTAATAACCTTTATGCAATTTAATACTCGCGAATCAACATTTTGTTGATGACACCGCAATCTCCTACATTTAAATGACTCTTCAAAGCAAATGGCTAAATAAATGAAATTAGATCTTAAGTTCCTCTTGCTATTGGCATAATAAGACTGAGCACATTCTAATACGTGTATCGAACCATTAATTACGATATTAGGCTTTTTATTAATGGCTAATTGGATTGTATGAATTATCCTGGTATTCTATTAGAAGATATAAATCTCAATCTTCTAGTTTACTATGCCATTCTTCATTCCCATCTATAATACTGTAGTCAAATTTGAGGTCAGCCAAATAGACTCATTAGTCAATGCTGTTCTTCAAAATTGTCGTATCAGACACATGTCCTTTGAATCTTAATGGCATACTGCAGTAACCTATATGCTAATCTGGAGCTGCTCAAATTTTTTGTACACTGTCACATTATACTGTTTCTGCATTCCTGGATGCACTTAACTTTATCTATGCCCATGGCATTCATGCTGAGGCTGTCCATATTTAATTGTTTGTTTCATGTAACCAGACTACAGAAAAAAAATGTGAGTCCGTCGGTCGTTACATATTCTTTTTAATGACTAGCAAAAAAAAATGCTTAAAACTGGCCTATATCTAACACTTTGCTATGATTTAAAGTATCAACATATCAACACATATCCGGTCCAGTGTGTACAAGTGTGAAACGTTTCAAGCTGAACACTTGCATCAACATATATGGCTGTTTAATACAAATTGAGCTACAAGTACTGGACTGGACAAGAAGGACAGCATGTGGTCGTAATCCAAGACGATGGCTTCTTTGCTGGACTTGGAGGGAAATATATCTTAAAGATGGGGATTTCCCTAGGTACATTTGTATTGACACATGATTGGGTGAAACATCACGTTATAAAAGTGCCCTAAAGGGGAAAAAGTCGGGGGGAAAATTAGTCACAAGAACCTTGCGTTTTCTAATTCAGCCTACAGCGTTTCTTGTTTTATATACGGGCTAGATCTCAGGGATTAACTACCGTAATATTTCACGTAAACAATTATCCTGCACACGCCATCATTAAAAATTCTTGCTCAGAGATGACGTTTGCGGTTTCACAAGTAGACTTCCATAATGCTTGAATCTATGAATCTAGCTATGCAATAAAGAACTATGTGTATATAAAAACAAGAAAACAAGTTTTGTTCTAGATATTGAATAAAAAAAATTGTATAGTCGGTATTTGTTTTCAGTCCAAAAACAGATATTTTAAATTTTACTGACCCAAAAATATTACGCTCGGTACCATAAACTTACGGTCGGTTGGGTTATGCGAAACAAACAATATTTTTAGGACAGCCTGATTGGCCTATTTAATCTCCCTGTCGTTGATACTGCAAGTTTTGGTAACAATTGGTTCTGCTTAAAAAATGAAGAAAAAAAGTGATCGGAATAAGGATAATTCATCACTGGAGAAGGAATTTTGTGGACATAACTTAGGCTCAAAAAGAACTCTTCCACAGTGGCTCTTTCTTCATATTTTTACCACTGAAAAACTCTGTTTTACCTCTGCAGGATGTTAATTTCTATTTTTAGGAACCACCTAAGCAGGTGCAGAAAACATTGGATAACATGCGTGTTAAAGATGAGACCATCATCAACCCAGATGATGAAGAAGTAATGCAAGATGCAGCAACTGACGAATTCGCTTCATATTTTACTGGTGATAAAACACCGAAAATCTTATTCACGACTTGTAATCGACCAAAAAATCATGTATGAAGCATGCATTCATAGATTGAAATAAGATCAAATAATCACTGGGGAGGAGTTATTTTTTAGCATAGCTTCAGGTTACAAAGACTGAAATTATGTTCAAAAATCCCTTCTCTACAGTGATTATTCACTCTTATTTCGACCACCATACATTCATAACTTCAGTTAGGAACAGATAAATACTAATGTGGGAGAGATTTTTTTAGCATAGTTGCAGCGTAAGTTCTAAGTGAAGCCATTACATTGGTGGAAAGTGACGACACCTGTCAGATTTTGTTATGTAGCCGGATGCCATGCTCCTCCACCATGATGATTGTTTGTTTTTATTTCGAGCAGTTTGATATTTATGCATGAAGTGGTCGAAATAAGAGCGAATAGTCACTTTATAGGAGGGATTTTTGAGCTGTAGCCTGAATCTATGCTAAAAAACACTCTTCGACAGTAATTATTTGCACTTATTTCAACCACAATGTAGAAGTCGGGACAAATGCAAAAGCATATGAAAGAATACATATTTACAATGCAAAATTACATGAAGCAGCAGGAAGAAAAAAAAATCATCACAGACTTAGCGACATACTAGATGAATAATTTCTATGCTTTTTTTTACTTTTGTTCCGATTATCTCTACTATCAGACTGCAAACGCCAACACAGGGGTAATATAAGAGTGTAAGGATATGATCTTGGGTATAATGAAAAGTCCCTTATGAATACTGTTAGGAACACTGGTTTTTTAATTTCAAATGTTTTGATGGAAAAAGCATCTTCTGAATAAAATTACAGATCCTTTTGACTTTGAAAACTATTGTCAGTCTATTAAGTTTCAATCACAATCAGGCTAAATAAGAGTTCATTGTGTGGTCAGGGGTATGTTCATTTTTATATCCATATATATATATATATATATGTAAAAATTAATAAGTGCTTAAATAAGAATAAGTCATCATTGTGGAGGAGGAATTTTTTAGCATTGTCTAAGGCTTTGTAGTCTGAAGCTGTGTTAAAACATTCCCTCCTTCAAAGGGATTTTTTGCTCTCAATTTAAGTGCTGTGAATTTCCATATTGTTACATAGGAGACAATGAAGTTTATTGAAGATTTACTGCTAGTCGTACCAAACTCTGAATACAGAAATAGAAAGGGTATTGATTTAAAGAAAATCATCCCTGAAGCTATTGAAAGAGATTTTACTGATCTTGTTGTCATCAACGAAGACCAAAAGAATGCCAGTATCTTTTCTAAATGTTGTGTCGGATGTTGCTGCATTGAACTTAAAGCCTGAAAATAGATGCTTGCCAGAGTAGTGTTTTTGTGTATAGTTTCAGCCTTAGAGCTGAATATTATACTGAAACTCCTCCTGCACAGACGATGTCTGCAGCATATAATCAGCGATGGAAATAAGGAAAAATCTTTTCATCGGTGAAAATCTCGAGCGCAGCGAGGCGTTTAAGCGAACGAGGTTTGGGGTTTGGGAAAGAAAATTTTTAGATTTGGCCTTAAAATACGCAATTCTGGGTCATTTTCAACACCTTTTATATCTAATTTCTATAAGGTGGTGAGGTGGTATTTCACTTGTTTAAACAACATGGAAGAAACAGTCTAACCAACAAAGTTGCTTTTATGCAATTTTGGATCAATTTCCTGCACATTGACTTTTCCGGTCGGGTTTTTTTCTAAAATCTCGAATTCCTCTCACCTGTTTTTTTATTTTCCCGCCGGTTTTCACCGATCACCGGCCGTTATTTCCATCGCTGATAATATGACTTGGATAAGTGTACATGAACATTGCAGTGTTCTAAATAAGACTAAATAATCACTATAGCCTGAAGCTATGCTCAAAAATTGCTTCTGTATTGACCACTGCATTGAACTAAAACACTTTTTCCAAGTATCCTGCATCATCTATTCTGTTCACAATTTTGCAAAGTGGTGAGGGTGTATTAAGCACTTTGCATTTCTCACAAGTTAAATTACCGTAATGCATTGATTTAGCCCCACCCGGGAGCCTCCATGGAAAGTTATTCGACTTGTAACATAGCATATCATAGGGACTATATAGTGCACTGTTTTACTATATGTTATACTATATACTTACATCCCATACCATACCATATACTATATAATATGCATAGATAACACTATATACTATATACTTTGAACTTTATATATACACTGCATACTATACTGTGTGTTGTATACTACATACACTATACTATACTTTCCAATTCCTCCTAAAAATAAACCCCATTGCTTATGAGATTTTGGCGAAATAAGCCCCTGTTGACTTAATCGATGCATTACTGTATTGCAACAATGATCAATATTCTCATCTCCCTTGACTCCAACACTCTAGCATATATACTATGTATGGTATGACAACTGTATATATAAAAATAAAGCAACATTTATTTGCTTATTTACACATTATTTCTTTAACCGAAAAATTACAGATGCTCTATTAATATCACATCTTCCAGATGGACCTACAGCTCACTTTAAATTAACCTCAATAAAACGAAGCAGAAATATCAAAGTAAGTAGAACCAGTTACTGTTCTATCAAAAGGGCAGTGGGGTTGTTTGAATAGATAAAGGTTCCCTGATAGTTCTTTTCAAACTCCATTGGTTTTATGAAACACTGATAACAATGTCAGTTCTTTGGAGAAAGTTTAGAATCCGTGTTCTTTTGTTTCAACAACTTTGGGTTCCAAAATTCAGATTCCATTTATTGTTGCTATTGAACAGTAATTAATTGATTTCTGTGAAAATATAGTGAAGGAAGGCTGAACTTAGGGTTCTACGGAACCTTTACTGAACCAGAGCAAACTTTACCTTGAAAATTGCTGTCGTCCTTGAGGCAAAATTTAGTATCTTTTTAAAACAGCATTGTGTTTGTTTACAATAATAATATGGTGTAATATTTTTTGAAAGTGACATGAATCAAATCTCAATAACCAAATTGAAAACATTCCATTATGGTAGAAATTCAAATTCACAAGCAACGAAAGATTTAAATAACAAATGAATAAATTACTAAAACCTTTCTTTGTAACTCGAGTTTCTCTAATTACCCCCACCAACTCCTCCCACCCCTTTCAGTGAGAGGAAACATCACAAAGAAAAATGGAAGAGACTGTTGATTTAAGAACACTTAAATGTTTGTTTGTTCAAAAACTCCTATGCATGATTTATAGAAAATTCAAAGAAATTAAATAATTTAGCTATATACAGCAATATCTGCAGATGGTTTTATTATATATTTGGTCTCAACCATTCCAAATGTAACCGTGTTTCATAAACTGAAGGTACATATTGTAACTACAAGTCACCTGACTAATTTTTGAATATTTATTTTAGAATCATGGTAAAGTTTCACAACATAGACCTGAGCTAATATTAAACAACTTTAATACTCGTCTTGGTCATTCTGTATCACGTTTACTGGCAGCTTTATTTCCATATGATCCACAGTTTCAGGGGAGGAGAGCTGTAACATTCCATAATCAAAGAGATTTCATATTTTTTAGACATCACAGGTAAAAATTCTTGGTAATAAGGTCAGAGTCATAATTGCGAAGAAGATTGTTATGGCAACGCAGTGTTGAAAATGTTTTAAAAAATATCTCTACTCCACATTGATGCAGGGCTCGAAATAACAGTCGGTCATCACAGTGGAGGAGAGGTTTTTCAGAATATTTTCAGCCAACTTGGCTGAATATATTCTGAAAAATCTCTCCTCCACAGTGATGACTGGCAGTTATTTTAACCCTTGCAACATTCTTTTAATGTTTTGATTCTTTGTTGACCAATCAATTTGTACAAGTTTGTTAAACACTCTTCTTCACACGTGTTATTTACAGTTATATCATTGCCAGTAGGCGATACAAGAGTAAATAATTTCTGTGAAAGGAGTGATTTTGAGCATAGCTTCAAGCTTTGTAGCCTAAAGTCATTCTTCTCCACATATGCTAATTTAATTATTTCCTAATTTCACAGATATATCTTTAAAAATTCTAAGAAGACTGGCTTGCAGGAGCTTGGTCCTCGTTTTACATTAAAGTTACGATCAATACAAAAAGGGACTTTTAATTCAATGTATGGTGAATACGAATGGATACACAAGGTGAGCAGCTGTGGATTTAGTATCCTTGAAGAAGGGTGTTATGGCAGTAAACCATGTACTTGATTGGCCATATAAGATTATTGATTACCCTACTCTTTATCGCTTCCCTTAAGTGTATGAAATTTCTTATAGTACTAATTTTTATACAGTTTACTACCGCAGAATATAATGCCTTGTATAGTACCATGATGTTTGCGAAATTTTGGACCCTTCCTTAATTTCAGACACAGGATGTCCTAAGGGTAAATGTCTGCAAATTAGTATCATACACTTAAGATATGTTGAATTATATACTGTATTTCCTGTAATTAGTGCCCAACCCAAATTATGTGCCCCTCTAATAAGTGCCCTCCTTTAAGGAAATAATTTTATTAGGGCCCATTCTTAAGTAAGTCCCCAGGACGAAAACGTGCATTGTTATTATTTTGTTGAAGAACATGATGAATATGAATTACAGGGGAGAGAAATACCATTAAAGTTTAGTACTCGCAATTTTGAATTTGAAAAAACTAAGATGATAGTACACACCTGCCAAAAATCTTGTGAAATAACTAAAAAGATATCACTAAATAACAAAAAAGAAGTGATCCCCCGAGTAAAGTTTGAAATATTTCTTATTAGCGTCCACCCTGTATTTAGTACCCCCTCTTCCCTTTTAGTACTCCCCTCCTTCTTAGAACAAAAATATTAATAGCGCCTGGGCACTAATTGTAGGAAAATGATACTCAATAGGAAAGCTTAAAGGTACAAAATCACTTTCATAATTTTTTTGAAATATCTGCCTACTGCCTACTGAAGTCCATATGAAAGTTTATCTTGTTAATAACATATCCTGAAAGTTTTACTCCATAACGATGTATACTGGGAGAGATATAAGCGATCGAAGTTGTAGGAAATTTTGTATTTTCTATGCTCACTGTGTGGCAGCCATCTTGTTTGGACTCTGAAATTTTCTGAGTATTATCAGTGTGTGTCCCTTGTCAATTTGACATAAATTTGGGCCAAAAAAGGTGATTATGTACCTTTGATGATAGCAACCTACTAATTTATGTTACGAACTTGAGTGCTTTATGCTTTTGATTCTAATTAACATTTACCTTTTTTTATTACATATTCCACAATATATATCAATGGCCAAAAAGGATAGGCCAAATATTTCTTTGTCTTACTTTTCTTCTAGTGACATACTGACATGCACGATAAAAATCAAATATCTTATATTTGGCAGTGTGCTTGAAACTATTGTCCAAACCTGAATATAAACTGATGGACATTACCTGTCAAGGAGTGTTTTTAGTATAGTGTTCAGCTTAATAGCTGAACGCTATACTAAAAAAACACTCCTCCACAGGTGATGTCTGTCAGTTATATTCAGGCTTGTTCTCAAAATTCACTCCTCTGCAGCGATTATTTGTTCTTATTTTGTTCACTGATGTGTGTGAATTTATTATTATAGAGAAAGGAAATGGACACAAGTCGTAGAAAGTTTCACTTATAATATCTTATGGCGTAATCATATAAAGTCTGCTTGGACTGCATATAAAATGTAACGTGCTTTCTCATCTGGATCAGTACGTTGGTGTCCGCATATTAACGTAAATGGCGAGTGGTAATAATTGTGAATCCATGTGCGAACAAAATATATATTTGATAACAACATACTATGCAGGGTGTAATGTACATGTATAAGGTACACAGTGACCCTGGGGACCGTGATTGAAAGAAGATAGATAGATAACATAAGTATACTGCTTATGATAGTTACGCATGCGCATTGTTTAAACTAAGAACAAATAATCATTGTGGAGGAGTTATTTTGAGCATAGCCTCAAATATTCCTCCTCCGTAGTGATACATTTCCTTTATGTTAAGCACTGCATGTGGATATATTATAATGAAACGATAATAAATGACTGCTTCAGAATATTTTTACAGGATTGAAAATGAATTTAAATAATTGTACCTCTGGAGAAAAGTGTTATGTCATTGATCTTGCTATTTTTCTCATCATATCTCATAAAGTTAGGGACCATCTCCAAAATTCGTTCCTTGGGAAAAGAGTACTGAATCAATGATCTTGCAATTGAAGAAACCAATCAATTGCAAACTCGTTGACTTAACATTCTTCTTCGTGAATTTATTGAATTTGACCTCTTTAAAGTTGCTAAACTAATTTTGGAGATGGTTCCTTATATCGACGCCTACAACTTTAGCCTTTAATATTCACAAATAATAGAGAAAATGGTTTTAAAACTCAATAGCGGTCGTTTGAGAGGTGCTAGTCTGGAATGTAAGAAGCTAAAGTTCTAAGTCCAAGGTAACTTGTAAGGTGAATATTATAGACCTCGTAAATTATGAAGAATTTAAAGAATTACATGTGTCTGTTCAGTGCAAATATAGTTGGACAGAAAGATAATTTCTCAAGCCACAAAATAACTGTTGGACATCACCTGTGGAGGAACGCTTTTTTATTGTGATACAATTTTCAACTGTCGAGCTGAAAACTACTCAAAATATCGCAGTATCGCTGGGGGCAGTTGATATCGTACAGTTATTTTGAGGCTTGTTGTTTCAATGAGTACAGATTTGCTCTGTAATTATTGAAAAAATAATGCTGTTGGAGTGAGAACATATATGAAAAATGTATTCACAAGTAAATCCTCTAATAAATGTCACTCACATTTTTTAAAAATAAAATAAATTAAGAACCTGCTACACCAGGGCATGAAATAATGGTCGGTCATCACTGTGGAGGAGATATTTTTTAGCCATTTTGGCTGAAAAAAAATTGAAAACTCTCCTCCGCAGCAGTTATTTCAAGCTCTGTACATGAGAACATACTACATTCCTTCTATATTCTGGGTTTTGTACCCGCAAAAAGGTCGAATTTCTTTAAAAAATTAATTAGCGCCCCCCTCTCCCCAAAAAAATAATAAAAATAATAAATAAACGCATGCTTATTAAGGATTAACAGTAAACATATTGTATGAAGCTAACAATGTGTTCAGTACATGATTGTTCATATATTAGATACAACGGTGTGAGTTCTTTCATTATGTTCTAAGATATACTTCAGTGTTAAATATGACAGTATGTGCCATTCTGTCCATCAAAAGTAGATACTAAAGTGTTTATATATTACATACAACGGTGTGAGTTATTTCATTCTGTTCAGCCCTAAAATATACTTCATGCTCTTTTATTCTGTCCATCAAAAGTAGATACTAAAGTGTTTATATATTACATACAACGGTGTGAGTTATTTCATTCTGTTCAGC
>JAULBZ010004414.1:0-14801 GCA_032360805.1 Neoturris breviconis | reverse complement strand
CCATGGTGAAATCAAACTCATAGTGAAATTCACCACATGGTAATTCACTACATGGTAACTCACTCATTCAAACGATTGCATCTTTGTAACTCACTACGGACAAATCTATCCACGGTCTTCATGTAAACGCCGCTTGTTGCGCTATTTATACTATGGTTGTTCGCATTTGTTTTTATCGGAATTGACCTCAGTATTGCTTATTAATTAAAATTTCTTATCAATAAAACTTGATATATATCAAGTTTTATTGATAAGCAATATTTATTAATAAGAAATACTGAGGTCAATTCTGATAAAAACAAATGTGAATAACCATAGTATAAATAGCACAACAAACATTTTTTATACCCTAAAAATTTACGATTTTCCAGATTACTTCTGATTTTTGGGACAATTTTGCTTGGTTCCCGGTTAAATGTTACGAAAAAAAACATGTCTTAAACTGCTTCAATTACATTTTGACTGATGCCTTGTTTTTTACGGTCTAGTAGGATTAAAGAACAACTTCGTAGCTATTCAAAATCAACTACACGGCGTAAAAATATGTTCCAAGTCCACAATAAAGTTTCCAATACCACGTTAAAAATGCTTAAATATTGCCGGTCGCTGAATAAGTTTGTGTAGACTGGGTAAGAGCGTAATTAATTTGTCTTTCTAGTTACACATATTTTTCGGCAATAAATAATGACCAATATCTTATGTTAAGAAAATTGTTCCGCTTTCAAAGAACTTATTTCCAATGGCTAGAAAACTCAACTTGCTATGTCAATTTCTACCAATGAAAATTGTAGCATTCGCATCAAATTTTTAAAGGAAAAAAACTCAAACTTAACAATCATCCTATTTTAACCAAATTTCTATGCTGTACCTAACGAAAAGGTTTAGAGAATAGCAATATTCTGAAACAACCTAGAGCGAAATGTGCATAATTACCTCAGTTATTTTTTCTTCGTACATAGTTTTGAACAAGTTCACAGTAGGCAAACAAATTGTTCAAAGTCCGCAGTAAAGACGCAAAGACAGTGTCGAAAACGTTGTTCAGCGTCTGTAATGCGAACTTTGAACAAGTTTTGACTCACTGGGTTAAGTCGCACTTAAAATGGAACATGAAACTTTAGTACTTATGCTGATTGATGGGAACCATTTGGACAATCCATTTTCCCGATTTCCTCGATTTTTTAAGATTCAAGTTTTTAATATGGGTGATCGGTGTATTTGACTTTCCATTTTAATTTTATGCAACCATTAAATTGTGTTGTTAATAATGCATTGCTTAGCACGCAATATCCGAAAACAGAACTGAAAATTGCTTTCTATAACATTTTTAACCGCAATTAAGATGGCGTTTACATGAAGACCGTATTGCGATCGTTATCTCACTATAGGGTAGAAGGCCATGGTGAAATCAAACTCATAGTGAAATTCACCACATGGTAATTCACTACATGGTAACTCACTCATTCAAACGATTACTTCTTTGTAACTCACTACGGACAAATCTCTCCACGGTCTTCATGTAAACGCCACTTGTTGCGCTATTTATACTATGGTTGTTCGCATTTGTTTTTATCGGAATTGACCTTAGTATTGCTTATTAATAAAATTTCTTATCAATAAAACTTGATATATATCAAGTTTTATTGATAAGCAATATTTATTAGTAAGCAATACTGAGGTCAATTCTGATAAAAACAAATGTGAGTAACCATAGTATAAATAGCACAACAACAATTTTTTATACCCTAAAAATTTACGATTTTCCCGATTACTTCTGATTTTTAGGACAGTTTTGCTTGGTTCCCGGTTAAATGTCACAAAGAAAAACATGCCTTAAACTGCTTCAATTGCATTTTGACTAATGCATGTGTTTTATGGTCTAGTTGGATTAAAGAACAACTTCGTGGCTATTCAAAATCAACTACACCAGGTAAAAACCTGTTAAAAGTCCACAATAAAGATTCCAATACCACGTTGAATAAGCGAAGAAAGATGTACTAGTGTTTTTACTGCCGGACGCTAAACAAGTTTGTGTAGACTGGGTGAGAGCGTAATTAATGTGTCTATTAGTTACACATATTTTTCGGCAAATTTTTGAATTCTTGCCAACCGCTAATTCATCAATGAGTCAGACAATTAATTCCGAACAATCGAGCATTTATGAGCTTTTAAATTTGAACTGTTAATTAATGATTTATAACCACCATGTTAAATACCTTACTTTTATGTCGCAGTAATCAAGATTAACCAACAATTACCGATACTCATTAAATAGGTATTTAAGTTTCGTTGTAAGTAGAATCTAAATGTACGTAATGGTGGATATCCTAGCGGAAAATTCCGCGAGGAATTTTCCGCTAAAGGAAAACGACCTTAAGATCACAAAAATAAGTTGTACTGCCATGCGCACTGTTGGAAAGATTTGCTATTACCATGCTTGCAGGTCCTCTCGATAGAGTACAGGCGGCCGGCTCCCAGTCAGTAATAAACGTGTAAACGAGCCCAATCTTACTAGCCTATGTTAATTCATTTATAAACGTAGGCTATCATCCTTCCCAGTTGACAAAAACTTGTTCAGTGTAAGCAGTACACACGTTACGAGGTTACGATCTGTATAAAACAATATTGGCGCCAAGTTTCAAAAATCATAAAAAATTTCCTTATTTAGCTAAGAGTTGAAGTGACCAAACTTTTGAACTTGAATTTGGTACTTTTGAACAAGTCGATTTCGATTTTGAATGTTAAAAACTTCAAATCCCCGCAGTTCTTGCAATATTTAAGAAAAAGCACAACTATTTTGAGTCGTTTTCGTTCGCTGTAACTCCTGCCCGCCCTTATTGACAACTGAAGCTGCTTAATCTTGTGTAATCTTGCAATCTGCAATTTACAGAACATATTCTGGAGTAACAGGTTAGTGCTAATCTGTTGTTCCTTTAAATATTGTGCCACAGAAATATTTTTTTAAATGGCGACGGGCACGTCAGTCAGATGTAAACAAACAAAATTTGTATAGTATTGCTTCTTGTGTAGAATCGTCAAACGTTATTAAATTATGCGCTTATACCCGCAAACGAATGTTATTCTTTCGTCCGGAGTGGATGAATTATGATTTCTCTCAATGAAAATGTTCAACCAGCTGACTTTATTGGTTGGGGAAGAAAGTGATGAAGAGAATGATAAACAAATTATTGGTTGGTGGTCGTCACCAATGGTCGTGTGAAGGTTGGGGTGTGTTGTTGTTTGGTAATAACTAGCTAGTTAAAGCAATTGATCAAATTTATCATTAACCCAGTTTCGCAGCATAGCTACGCACTATTTTAACCATAACCTTTTTTTCGTTTGAAACTATGGGGGGGGGTAAAGTGTGGGGTAAAGTGTCCGTGGCCATTGTGTCCCGAACCGCTAATGCTTATGACATGACTTCTAGAACAACTCAATACAAACACTTTGAAAAACAATCGACTTGATGATGTCACTGATGCTTACTATGACGTCATCAATAAAAGCAATAAAATAAAATGCTGTAAAAAGACTGTAACCTTATTTCCGAACAACTAGCGCTTGTGATACGAAACTTGATTTAGGGTTTCATGTAAAGGCTATCATGATCTCATTCTTTCTTTACAGTAAATCGGCTTTGGTAGCAGTTTTGTAATAACCGTTCTTTGTTCTGTATTAATAACTAGTAATCTCAAGCACACGACGACGGATCCTCTTTGGAACAACGTGAAGATTTTTCGCGATTTTGTGTTGACAATTGTATCTATGTAATTTGCATATGTCGTGGTCGTAATGGGACTATACTACTTTTTTTACAAAACGTTTTTCTTACAAAATTAAAAAAAGAAACTTTTTTTGATTTTTTTTTTTTACCACCCATCAAATATTGGGTTCCTAAGGGAAATGGTTAGGAAACTTGTCAGGCACTTTGTAGTAAAAAGGACAGAAACGAAAACAATAAATGTGTTTTTAAATAAATACCACCTTTCTATTTGGAGCGGGTTCCTTTTTAAGAAAATTAATTATGATGACGTCATCTGACTCCAGCAAAAAATATTTGGTACCATTTTGTTCCTTATGACAGACTATAACTTCACAACGCAAAGTTTCACCTCAAGCCTATTAGTCGTTATGGAAGCTTTAAAAGTCCAGCATATACAGATAAGGAGACGGTGATGTTTTATTTCAGGCAGGCGGTTATATAAACAAAAACGGAAATACCGGGAACGAGTATTGTGAAATTTAATGGGCCTTACCCTCCCTAAAGGCTGATGGGGGACGATAAACGATAACGACATTAGATCATTATAGCTAACAAAAATATGTAGCATCGTTACTTCTTAAGATAAGCGCATTATCAGAGACCCACCAATAGAAAAGTTTTTTATTTTCGCACAATGATCGCAGCAAGAAATTCCAATGTTAGAAATCATACATTATGAGACATCATACATTATACATTATATATATACATCATACATTATACATCATACATTATGAGACATCAACTTGCTGTATGTTTTTGCCTAGTGGACTAGTGCCTAGTGTTTTTGCCTAGTAAAAGCCTACTGAATATGGGACCGTAGTCAGCAGGCGTTTACGCTGTGGTAAATCAACATTTAAAAGCATTTAGCTGTTTAAGGTATTCATGACCGTTTATTAAAGTTACAACAAAGGTCCAACATAAATCTAAATGTGAATGCTACTCGTAAGCCATTTTGGTGAAATGTGTTCCATTCCTGGTACATTTTCTTCCTTTCTTCGCTTATTTCGTTTATCCAGTTTTCTTTGAACACATGTGTTCAATCGATTGTATGTTTTGTATACCAATCGTTGTAATTTGTCATCAGTTACATCGTCATAATAATCCATGAGTCGATTGGCGCGAAAATATGTTAAACTATTTATATAACCGTTGATTCCCTGAAAAATAATGAAAAAAAATATACATTTTAGGCTACTAAAAATCAACCTCGTTCCCATAAGCGGAGAAATACCACATAAGCGAAGAAATGCCACATAAACGGTGGTCTGGAGTTTATTAACTAATATTGCTAATTATCAGAAAAAGAAATGCATCTCCGCGGTGATATTACGCATTAAGGTCAAACTTCACATTTCCATTGTTGTAGCTTATGGGGGAAATCGTAATGCCAACATCAGCTAATAGGGATAAATATTGATCGGGTAAAACGGATAGACGTTACCAAGACAAAGATCGATCCATTTGACTTGACGAATTGTTCTTTAATAAGGCGACACTTACCACTGAAACACGCGCATCTGGCAAATGATGTAGATAACTGTTTTTTGTAGGGTTTGTATCTGTGTATAACTTGACAGGTGTAAATGGTTGGTAAGTTGGTATTGAATAATGATAACAAGCATGCATGACACTATACCATATAAATCTGAGCATGAACTTTTTCAACTGGTACTTGCTTCGGAAATTTGATGGAAATCCAGTGAACTAAGAATTGAGTAAAGAGTTACAAGGTAATAAATCCAGTGAACTAAGAAGTAAGTAATTAGTTACAATATTTTTAATTACTTTTAATTAATTATTTTTAGTTCTTTGAACGTTGTTCTAACGTTATTTTTCTGACTTTGAACAGGTTTTTGCCGGCTAGGTTGGCTTCAGAGTAACGGTTTACTTCTACTAGGCCAAAAATTCAAACAAGTAAGCCAAACAAGATATTATATTGGTAAAAGTTGACGTCATACGTCGTGTGATGTCAATTTTCACCAATGAAATTTCTACCGTTGGCTTTTACAGTGAGATTTTCAGCCTATAATAGATATCAACATTTACGTGACAACATTTAAATTTTAATCGAATAAGTCCGATTTTTTGTCTAATACTGCGATTTTTAACGAAGTTATAAGCATTGGCATCAATTATATACGATTTATGCATGAAATAATAATGATTATATTGGATGAAGATTTAGGATCGTCCAGGACACTGTTTCAGATCAACCTCGTTCCCAGGGCTTCTTCTCACTTGACGAACGTCAAGAGAGAAGAAGCCCTGGGAACGAGATTGGTTGTATCCAGCCTAATGTATTATTATGTTACAATCCATCAATACAAAATTCAATTAATAGCTATTGATTCTTATTGCTCTCGTTTTCCATGCAAGTGGCATAACCAGTGCATTACATTCCAAGTTATTGCCAATCAATTCATCGTCGTACATATTACTCCATCTGATCATCATTGTTCACAGAAGTTTACTAACACAGCCAGAATATGTTCTATTCAACGATTCTAGTCTAGCTAACTTGTTCCAAACTCGACACGTTTTAGCTGTGGTAAAAAAAGACCCTCTTGAGTCTAAGTCTAACGGTCTCTCCTTCGCATTATTGAAAAGAGAAGAGATTTTCATGGGAATACTAAATAAAGATTTTCGTAGGGGAACTTCTTAGTCTTATTCAAACATCATAAGATCATCATAAGATATGATCTTGTTTCTATTGTTTGCGTATTAAACATACATACAAAACATAATAGATTAGATTCTTATACGAAAAAAATGATTTTATGAATGATAATTTCCTATGAAGGTAAAAAGTGCACAAAAATTAAATATTCAAGAGTTAAACTTGAAAATAGTCGAATAGTTGCGTTGCCAAACTAACAGCAAAAACACATGCGCACAGAAATTGCAGGGCATGCCAGTAAACGTATGAGGTAAATTAATATATATTTGAACTCAAAATAATAATAACCATGAATACTTCAAATAACCTAGTGTTGATAGTTCACAAATATCGTTCTGTGTTTAGAATGAACAGGCTATGCTCGGTATGCTACGCACTGAACAAATCTGACAGAAGAAGTCCAGTACAAGAGTAATCAATTAGTAATCATCGGAAAAGCACGATAAAGTAATAATTCAACGCATTCTTCTAACTCGTTGATTTTTGTCTACCTAGTATAAAACCACTTCATCATTTCTTTAATTACAACAAACGTTTATATATCAAGCGAACGTTCGCCTAATATCGACTGTAATAATATATTTTCCAAGTCTTTTAATTAAACTTTACTCCACACATAGCTACATACATTGTTCTGCGTTTAGTACGACGCTACGCTTCTATATTAGCTCAAAAGTTAGCCTCGCAAGTCAATTATGTGGTTAATAATTACCCTAATATAAGAACGCGGAACTCGGGCTATTTTTGTCCAGATTCTTGCGGAGAAAAAGAAGAACAAGAAAAAAAACCCTGCCCAAATGAATAGCTTTCTTTTATACAGAAATCTAACAACAAATAAATAAATTCATGTTGATGAATGGAAACGTGTAGAATAAGCTATGTTACTTTCACTGGATTTCTTGCGCGGTGTTTGAAATGATACAGACTATGAAACTACCTTGCGCTTTTATATTGATTGACAAAATCAGTCGAGCATAACAATGAAAAATTCTTCTCACAGTTCAGATATTTCAACACGTCAACTCGACAATAAACAAAGTATAATTGAACATTTATTACAATCATTACAGTCATCACGTTTGTATTAGGTAATTTTTTAACGAAAAATATATAACCTATATATAGGTCTATATAACCTAAGGAAAAAATATCCTAAGAATGTTATCATTAACTATTATAATATTAATTCTATTAGGAATAAAATTAAAGATATCGATGCTCTTTTGAATGGTAAGGTTGATGTACTAACTATAACTTGATGACTCGTTTCTAGATTCGCAATTCTGCCTTCAAAGGTTTGCAACCCCTTTCAGGTTAGATGAATCTGGAAGTAATGGTGGACTGTTAGTCTATGTCAACTCAAACATTCCTGCACGTAGCCTGGATAATTTTAAGTTTTTCAGTGATATCGAAATCATTCCTATAGAGTTAAATCTTAGAAAGCAAAAAAATGGTTGATATCTTCTATCTATCAACCACCCAAGCAAAACCTTACTAGATAAGTTTATCTGAAGCTATAGATTTATATTCTAGATGTTATAAGAATATTCTGATCAATGGTGATTTTAATGCCGAAACAAACGATGCTAAAATGAAAGACTTCTTAGATACAAACACTGTTACTGTTACTTCCCTACTATTTTTCTATCATTCAAATGGTAGTTTTATGCTACAACTACAACTGCTCGCATAAATTATGCGACATTTTACGAATTTTAACAAGCACTGCAAGCCACCAGTAAAGCGTAAATACGGAAAATGACCACTAGACGCCCCTTGAGGTTTATCAGAGAAGACTTAAGCCTTAGGGCTTAGGATCTTGGGTCTTTTTGCGAACTCGACAAATTCTACTGGTCCTGGCCGCCTAGTACCCAGGCTCTTAGAACATATTCGATTTTTTGTGTCTTTAGGTTTGCTATCGAAAATTTATGGTTTTTCTTTAATTGGAAATTCGGAATTTTTGCTTGAATTTTACCTTGTCTCAAATATTTATGTGATTGCCTGTAGCTTAGTAATGTCTAGGAGGAATTAAACGAAAGATTTGCTCCGAATTTGCAAAAATATTGGATATTTTCTAAACAGATCCATCTGATTATATTAATACAATGGACTTATACGCTATTCTGATTAAAGATAGAAAGACTTTTTAAATGCGCAAAGAGGTAGAAAGCACCACAATATAATATAAAAAAATACTTAAAGTACAAACTTTTGTGAGCAGAAATGTTTGTGAAATTGTATGTAATGTTTGTGTCCGTTTCACACTTTGTTGCGATTTTTGGCCTCGCAAAGATTTATGTTCATAAAAGATGTTCATAATTTATAGATACATTTTCTTGGAAATACTCTTCTGTGCCTAATTGCAGGGTATTTCCTTTTTAAGAATTTTCCGATATTATGCAACCCTTTTATTAGCTCCCCCCTCTACAATTATGCACAGAAGAAGTACACATCCTGAGGATCTCCTTGATTTAATCTGAGGGTTTTTCATAATTTATAGATACAGTTTCTTTGAAATACAAGCTCTGAGGATTCTGAGGATATCCTTGGATCCTTAAGATATCCTTGCATCCTGAAGATGAATAATATAGGCATGATGTTAAAATTTATCTAGAAGAAAATACATATACATCTTTCAGAGACTGAGGATCTTTGGTTTATGTTCGGCACCTTTTAGGAGCAAAAATTTGGTCATTTTACTTTATAAATCATTAACAAAGAGGACATTCTTTCGATGGGTTAAAAGTTGTTACAAATTTTATTTAAAATAAATATTAAAATTTATTTTTTGTCCAAATTTTTTTCCGGTGAAAATGGCTGGGGCTGGGTGTGGGAAAACCAGGATACTCCTCAAAAACCTATATAATGTTTCGTTAAGCGAATCACTGGTCGGATAATTCAAGATGACAATAATTGGCAAATTTTGATGACGTCATAACCCAAAATGACTTAAAATGGTAATTAATGATTTTTTGCATGTGAATCTTGACTTATCTGACATTGGATTTATCTTTCCTATCATACTGTATAAAGATATTTTTTAGGTATTTTTTGGATTTGCAATATTTTACCCATGCTCAACCCCGTTCATTTTACGTGACATCCTACCTGGGTTCAGTTTCAAATGATTTGGAAATTATAATGTCCTAATTTTGCTCTCTTAAAGAGTGCTTTAACGTCATGGGGCAAAACATGAGATTAAAATATATCCAAAATTTTTTGAGGATCTTCTTATACGGTTGATGCATTTTCTTTGAAATACACGCTCTGATGATCCTGAGGATCCTGGTTGTAACCTGAGGATCCACATACTTTATAGGTATATGGATTTTCTTTGAGATACATGCTCTGAGGATCCTCGATCCTATCTCTAGAGCTTGAATTTCAACAAATATTATCTATAAACTATGAGGAAATCTTCAGGATATTCAGGATATAAATGAAATTTGTGCATTACTCTGATTTTTGTTTTTATGTCAGCATTGTTTCGGTAATGATGTTATCTAAGTAAATTAATCCTAGTGGGCAAAAACTTGTTCAAAGTCCACAGTAAAAACGCTAGAACAACGTTGATAAACGATCTTTTAGCCTCTTTACAGCTGACTTTGAACAAGTTTTTGCCGGATATAGTTATAAAGAAAATACATTATATTATACCTTAAGACTTTACATTCAGCAAGTTTTATATACCTTGTGCTCCAATGAGTTAGACTTTTAAGCTATTCATGATAATGTAAGTAAGTAAGTAAGTAATCGGAAGTTTAATGTCCTCAGGGAATCCACATCAGTTCAGTGGTTCTTCCTCCCATCCGACTGCCAACTAAGTTCACTCACCGCTAGAGATACGTGAATGCATTGCTCTAACTTGCCCCAGGCCAGAATGCGGTCAGTCGATGGCTCTTAATGGGCTGAGTACGCTGCATTCAAAGCGCATCGGAGTGGAGTATCGATTCTGCAGCGGGATTTGAACCCTGACCGCACTGGTGAAAACCGAAGGTGCATACCACTACACCATCGCCGCATGTTAGCAAACGTATTCTGGTAGCCAACCTTTCATCCTCCAATATTTATTGCTATATTCTTCAGTAGTATCATTTTGAAACGATTGTAAGTTTTGTTACAAGACTTATTTTTTGAGTTCTGTATGTAGAGTATGAAAGGTTTGGGCTTGTCTAAAGGCTGAAATACCATTTAAAAATGACTCGGTATTTCATGAAAAAGTGAGGAAAAGTACCGGTCATTTCAAATGATTATTTTAAGATAATTATTCAAACATGTTTGACTTTCATCATTTTAAAATGATGAACTTTGAATATAGAATTCTAGACTCTATTGTTTTCCTCAAATTTTTATGGCGCCAATTTGTTTAACAGTTTATTTTAGCATATAAGAGAACATTTTTAAATGATTCCTGTAGTCAGGTGTTCACATCATTTTAAATGATGAAAAAAAATGATTATTTTAAAATGATAATGTATTTCAGCCTTAACCCTATTCCCCTGCTAAACTTTTTTGCATAACTTTTGAATGAATGGCTCATATGACTAAATATTTTGGGACTATTCCTACAATTTATCTGGGATCAATTTGAAAAATAATTGTTTTGGTAACTAGGGATCATTTTTCCCTAGAAACCATATTTTTGACAGGTGGTAAAAAAAAAAAATCATTTTTTTTTTCCTTTTATTTTTGCTTGAAAATCATTTTGGTATATATATATGACATCATCGTTAGTAATGACGTCATCAAAAAAAATTATTTTGCTAAAATGTTAATTAAGGGTTCACCTAACTTTCTGGAAAGTTTCAACACTACTACATGGCTCCATCAAAAGTTATAGAGGCTATTCAGAGCCCCAAAAAACCCGGCTTGAATAGCATATAGGATTTCCTGAATTTTCAATAATGAAGCGCCAAACTTGACAAGATGTTCTTGTTTTTTTATTCTGTAAAACGATGTGAAACGACAAAAATGGGAGAGATAAACATGAATAATTGCAAAATAATAAAAATATAAGCAGATATACGCCAGACAACTTAATCATGTGGGGAGTTGAAATCGCCATGTGCAGGAGATCGTTAATACTACTAGGCCTACTACATTGTGACCTAGTCTCCATAGCTTGATGGAACCATGCTGTAGTTAAAACTTTTTCAGAAAGTTAGATCGACCGATATTTAACACTTTACCATAATTATTTTTCTTGATGAGGTAAAATATTTTACGTAAAAAAATAATTGCTATAACATTTTTTGAGAAAAAAGTAAGAGAAGAAAAAAAAATTGTTTAAAATTTGTTTTAGCCATCTGTCAAAGTGTTGGTTACTAAAGCAAAATTATCCCTAGTTATTAGGAAAATGTTATACTTGAAATAAGTATGACAGGATGAGGAGCATTGTGCCCTCCCCCTAGACCTAGTAGTGTTTTGCAAGACGAATTTGTTTTGAAGTTTCTTGGAAAATTCACCGCACCTAAGTCACTACGACACAAACTTACGTGCTCATAGCGTTGCTTGATCAAACATGTTATGGCTTACCAAAGTTCAACAAGGGCGATTTCGAAATATCGTAGGAGGCAAAAACTTGTTCAAAGTCCGTCCTGGAGCCAGGGTCACGAAGGGATCATGAAGTCAGGGTCGTCATGATCTCAGCACCAAGGTGCCATGGGCAGAGTCTACAATCAAGGTCGCCAATTATGATAGAACTTGTGAATTACCACGATTGTAGGTTTCAGGGTTACCTTTGGTCCAGGCGTCATGGTCGCCTTGGGTCTTAGGTTCAGGGTCCCAGGGGCACAGGTCGGATGTTTTACCAAATAATTATTCACTAAAGTTTGCAAGCTAGGGTCTCTGGGTCAGGATTATGAATTCCGATTCATCATGGTCCTAGGGCCAAGACCCAGATGCCAGGGTCCTGGTTTCAGGGTTGCTTATGGTCCAGGGATCAGAGTGGCGTTGCGTCCTTGATTCAGCGTCTCAGGGCCACATGTCGGGTATTGTACCAAATACTCCTTTACTAAAAGTGTGAAATTGTTGCTACACCAAGCTATGATTATAAAAGTTTCTTGTGTATTCCGTGACGTCACAAAAGGGCAAATTGAGCTAAAACGGGCCCAAATGAAACCTGGAAAGTAAATTTTTGCAACGGTGAGAATCTACTAGTAATTTTCTGATCATGTACTAAATTTCAGGCCAAATCGTCGAGCAATTTCGAAATGCCTGCGGGAACATACATTCATCCGCGCGAACATACAGCCATCCGCGCGAACCAAAATGCGCTATAATTCTTGCTATGAGGTCACTATATCTTGTCATCAAAATATTGTCATCAAAACTAATAATATCAACTGATTCCTTTCATGATGATAAATAACTGTTGAAAGTTTCATACTACTATAATGATTTTACAATAACTATTTATTCCTCATGAACAAAAAATGTCAAATAATTTCCCTCTGATATCTACTATAGGTTGCGTGTTTACTTGCTTAACAATCTTTTTTGACAGTTCTCATAGTAACATGCGCCATCTTTAAGATATGTCAAATGCTTTACATTAATACAAAAAATCTATTACTAAACTTTCATACATAAGAAGTTATGAGTATATTCCAGTAGGTAAACAATGTAAAATCAAAGTTAAAAGAAAGTCAAAAATAATGTCACTACGTCATTTTATCGTTTCTTCAACGTTGATCCAACGTCGTGTACCTGTAGTGATTAAACGTTGAGTTCATTTTGACAGAAAATTTCGCGCCAAAGACAGAAAAACAAGCTTCACAATGTCAATTTTTGCCAATGGAATGCCTTCTTTTGGATTTAGCGCTGAATTTTTAGTCTAATGGAAATCAAACATAAGTTCTTTACAAGGCATACATAAATAAAAATGAAAGTATGGAGACACACAATGGTAATATAACAGTGGACGATATACGTTTTCCATTGTTGCATAAATCTGTTGTACAACATGTTACCTGCAATGATATAAATAGAAGAAACAATTAGAAAATGGCGGATTTCCATGCAGTGAATTCTCCTGCAAAATAACGCGAAATATATCTGGACATGTACAGTTGTATTCGTTTTGATTTTGCGGCGATATATTTCGCTTCACAGAAGGTATCACAGAGAGTGTCTTGGACATTAAATACTGGACACTTTAAAAATTTCGACGAACAATTCACGCCACAAGTAAAACGAAAACGCGGATTTATCTGGTAGGATTAAGAATGGATTATTATTCAGGATGAAAAGGGGGGGGGAGGAGCACAAAGTGCCTCCCCCCCTCCCTCCGATACCTTTATTCATAAGTTATGAACGAATCGCTATTACGACTTGAAATTTTGGGATTTTTCCTTTTATTTTAGCTAGCATCATTTTTAAGAAAAAAAAATTAACTATGGATAATTTTCCCTTAGCAACCCAATTATTGGCAAGTGGTATTTATTTTTATTTTTTTTGCAATACTTGTTTGGCCCTGATGACGTCATTAAATAAATAATTGTACCAAAGTGTTGTTTATGTGTCGAACTAACTTTCTGAAAACTTTCAACATTATAGCGTGTTCCCATCTAAAGTTGTACCCCAAAAGGCCCATCCTGAATAGGGTTAAGACTGCTGAAGACATAAATGTCAAAGTGCATAAACAGATGCTTGTTGTACTTTGGGAAAGATAAAGTTAGATTTTTCTATCAAGAAATGAGATAAAGATGGCCCCAATTAATTTTATTATTTTCTTTGTATTTTTCGATCTCATGTTGGACGTGAATATTTAGAAAGTATTGTTGTATTGGAACACTTCTGTCTGTAGGTGCATAGCCCATTCAGACTAAACACAGCTAATGATGGCGTTGGAGAAATCCACCATCAACTGGGCCACTGTTCACCGACTGTGTGGGAACCACCGTCTGAAGTAGTTAGTTTTTAGACTTTTAAACTTTTTTGCTTTTGTTTTAGAAAAGAGTTTATCTCCATAAATCAATGTTTAAACCATAACCATTTTTAATTTTTAATTGAATATCACATTTTGTACATTTTAACTCTTATACTTTTAAAAATATTTTAATTTTCAAACTATTTGTAATATATATTATTAACGAATAAATTATTTCTTCAGTTTCTTAAAAAAAATGTTTTAACCATAAATATTTTGCAGACAAAACAAATTTTTTCTATCCTTCTCTATATCCTTTATCTTTCAAAATTCTCCACCTATTACGTCACTATATTCTAAAACCTCGGTCTCACTCAAGTGATTAAAACTTTCTATGTCTGTTCCTTATGATGAACTCAAGGCAATTAAGGAGGATTTAAGGTTTATGAGAGAGTATTAGTAGCCTATAAATATTTTTGTAGAAATGAATA
>JAULBZ010004413.1:0-14802 GCA_032360805.1 Neoturris breviconis | reverse complement strand
GCCATACCCCCACCTGACATCTCCGGAGAGACCAGACAAGCTAACCAACACCTAAACGCACGTTGTTCTACGTACAGGGCACGCCGCCTAAACGGAGGCGAAACCGATGGTCCGCATTGCACTGCACTAATAGACGCGATCACAATATTTAACAAACATAGAATGGTCTGGACACGCTGGAATATGACCTACAGCATTTTCTTTTATATTTTTCCTTGTGGTTGTAGAATATTGATCGATTTATTTCCAGGCATTTTTTTAGAAGTCAGAAGTTAGTGATTGATTCATTTGATCTCAGTCCAGTATTTTCATATAGTAGCTACATATAACAACTACTATGTCAGCGAATATCGATAATACGAGACATTTACATTTATAGGTAACGGTCTGAAAGAAAGGTTATTTTGTAGTGATGAATTATTGATTTGTTATTTTAAGAAGGCAAGAAATCAAGGATATAATATCAAACTTTGTCAGACGTCCATGCTTCAAATATTTCATTAGCTTCTGATCAACGTTCGATTTTTAATAGAAAAATCAGATAACGTGGAACTTTTTTTGAAGGAGTAAACATCACATCAAATTAAATTGGAAAGTAATTAGAAAGGAGCATCGGAGAATTAGCGTAATCGAACGAAGATCGGTTCTCAGGTAACCTGAAATGCTCGGGTTTATATAGCCAAAAGCCTACACACAGTTTGGCCCTGTCAGACTACATCAGTGGCTATTTTTGAAGAACCAAGGCACTTAATCGAAAGAGGGGAGCTTACTTGAAACGATCAACTCAAATGGCGTCGAGAGAGGTAATAATTCCAGCATTTACGCACGTAACTGCTTATTACAAGGAACCGCGAAAACTGTCTTTATGCACTATATTTCTCTTTTTATTATTAAAGTTATCTGCAATGTTCCGTAAACCTTTCTGTAATTTAATCATATTTAGGACATTCATTTTAAACTAGTGATAGACTTATCCCCTGAGCTCTCCCTCTTCTAATAAGCGCCTCCTCTAAAATCTTAGAAATTTAATAATCTTACGAAAGATTTTTATAACTGTTGTTTTTTTTAGACGATTTAATTATTTTGGTCCTGAAAAAGTTTTCTACTAAGTGCTTGGATGGTTCAGTTTTTACGTTCTTAGAGTTATGCTCTCTCCATCGTATGTTTTTTTACGGTGGCTCATATGTGACATTTTGAAGGAACACTTTTTTTAACTTTTAAGTTGCCAAATTCTTAGTTCGCTCGTTAAGTAATAAGTGGCGAGTTTCACAACGGACGCGATATTCGCTACTTATCCGCCACTTCCTCGCCACTTAAATTCTAAGTGGCGAGTAAGTGGTAAATAACTCGACGGACGCGATAGTCGCTACTTATCCGCCCGCCACTTAAATTCCAAGTAGCGAATAAGTGGCGAATATCACGACGGACGCGATATCCGCTATCTATCCGCCACTTACATGCTAAGTAGCGAATAAGTGGCGGATATCACGCCCTACATACTCGATAGTGGTGCATATAAAGTGAATGTGAGTCTTATTATGAAATCACGAAGGTAAACAATATGGTGGACTTGTTGGACTGGTTGGACATTGATGCTGAAGTAGAGGAGGTAAACTTAGAGGTAGAATTTAAGTAAGTGGCAGATAAGTAGCGTCCGTCGTGATATTCGCCACTTATTCGCTACTTAGAATTTATGTGGCGGATATGTAGCGAATAACTGGTGAGTTAAGATGTTTGCAACTTAAAATATAAAAAAGGTGCATCTTGAAAATGTCACATATGAGCCACTGTAAAAAAAGGCTATAACGAACTTCGGTTGTAACGAACTTCGGTTTCAAACTCATTCAAACACCTATTCAGAATCTACAAACAGAACTCTCGTAATAAAACGTTAGAATCTTTAAAAAATAATACAAATTTGTAATCAAAGATTGCCTGCATGTTTATATCTTTTGTCTATGTAATTTTAGTCTTAACAACCTCTAACAACTCATCCATCCCTTCCACCCTCTCCATCGCCATCCATCCAACGTACGTAACAGGGTGGTCACATAGATTGTTTATGATATATATAATAATTACTAATTAGTAGTAATTAAGAAATATGTATTTGAGAAGGGATAGAATAAATCTAAGTCTTTGAGCAGTGAATGTTTTAGGGTCTATTTTTTTCATTCATAAGCAGGTCCACCCAGTCCACCGTTTCCATTTTTCCCGTTTCTTATATGCATTTGGTGGAAAAAATATGTCTACAAACTCAATGCGTTAAAAAATCCATTTTATTCGTACCATTTTTGACGGTGGGATTTATGCAAAGCGAAAAATGAGGCTATTATTGCATAAATTATGTTGCTCGGAGAATATTGCATAAGTATGCAAAACAAACAGGGCAGACACAAAGTAACAACAAGAAAACGAAAGTAACGAAGCGAAATTTGCAGAATAGAAACTACCGAACAGTAATAATTAAATAGTAAAAAAAGTAATATATAATTATTACAAATTGCTTCCACACAGTGAACTGGATTGTTATTTTGTATTTCTTTCAAACAGCGAGGTGAGTTGTTATTCTAATGTGTGAAAAAAATGGACCCTTATTGTTGCATCTAATTCAGATGATGCTCCGTTTTGTCGGATTTTATGTCAATATTGGACTTTAGATTTGTTTGTTCTATTTTTGATATTAATTACTGCATGATTATTTATATTGTCTGTTTTTTAATAACAATAGGTAATTGATCAATTATTCTAGCGCGTTATCTCAAAATAATATTGGTTTTAAACTTATTTAAGGCTAAGATTAATGTCGATTAGATCGCGAAATGATGTTTTTATAATTGAAACTACGTAATTAGTGCATTTATGATTTCCTATCATTTTTATCCCCCACGATGATGTAGCAACTTCTGAACCCTGTTAAAGCCATTTTTGTTCGGTGTAGTCCCGGGGAAGGAGGAGGAGGGGTATGGCTATCACATATGATTTTTGGAACTACATGCTAATGAATTAAAATTTGGTATGCTACTGAATGAAATATTAATGCCTGTGGTCAATATATGACATCATTACCTAAATACATTATGCGTAATAGCTAGTAAAATGTTCAGAGAAATAAATGTTACATTTCGGTTAAAATACATTTCATGTCTCTATTATCTCATTCATTGTCAAAAATACAGTAAATAGAGGTTTTGTTTTCATCAGAAAACTGAAGTTGTTTGTCATATGTACCGTAATATGGTCTGGACTCTGGTCAATACGTGAAGTTTTTAACAAACTGTTTTCGGTCAAATTAAAGCTGAGTAGATATTATGAAATGTCACCAAGATTCATAGGCATATTACTTGTAGTTCTAAACAAATAGAACATCAAAACTCCCTGGATCTTTTTGCCTCCTACGGTGTGAATAGGTTTGCTAGGTTTATCACGTGAGGCTTTTGCATGGGGATAGGACATGAACCGGCAAACAAAACACGACAGGAACAACACAATTGAGTTTTCAAAAACGCTTGAGTTTAATTTGTATTTTAAAAAAATATTTCAGTTTCTGCTAAATACTGAAGTCTTGGCTAAATTGTTCCAGTCCGGTGGTACCACAAAAAAAGTTTGATTTGTTAACAAATCTTCCAGTTGACATTAAAAAAAAACATGAAAATAAAACTTGGCTGCTCAAACTAGAACTTGATGTAATGCAATACCTTCCTTCCAAAAATAAAGTTATTGCATTGCAGCAAGTTCTACTTTGAGCAGCCAACGCCTCGTTTTCATGTATTTGTGGATAAGTCTATTATGCAGTCTGTTATCCTGCTCCTTTCAAGAAAGCTAAATAAGATATTCAATTTTGGTAGAAATTAAAGTCACGTTCTCTAAGATTTCTCAGCGACTCTTTTCGTCTGAAATCAACAATTACAAGGTGTTACTGTTCATTTAATTGTAGTATCACAACTAGGATTTATCCATATCTGTACTTTATCCCAGTAGGTCCACGACATCACAAAAAACATCGTGACGTCAAAACGACGTCGTAATGTAATTTTGACATTGTTTTGACGTTGTTCCGACGTCGTGTGCCGGCCTGGATATGCGGTATTAAAAGTATTAAAATTCACTTTACACCGGGGCACGTAAATGAACGCCCCCAAAAGTGTAAAGATAACTAAGGTTCCCTCTAATTAATACCTTTATCTTTCCGAAATGTTTATTTACAGCACTGTAATAAGATTGTGTAATTAGAATATATCTCTCTATATAACGTCTACATTCTTCAGTCATCTATTGCAGCATATCCTATAACTCTGACTGTATTTCCAAAAGCTTGATCAAGCAATCTTGCTAATGCTGTGTGTGTGTGCTTGCAAACGCAAAAACTTCTACTACTTTTGGCTAATTTAGCCCTGGGAGGGGGAGGGGCATGCTAATGCTTATGATATGAAAGTTGATAGACTTATAGAACAACTCAATACAAACATTTTGACCAAAGCAATTGAATTGATAACGTCACTGACCCCTGCCATGCTATGACGTCACCAATAACGAAAAAGCTCTTAAATGACTGTGGCGTTTATTTCCAAACCGCTAATACTTATGGCATGAAAGTAATAAAGTCGACTAGACATTTTTTCTAGCTGTCAATCAGGTATTTGTTTAGTGATATATGTCGTCTAAATAATATAAAAACTCTGTCAACACTACACAGGGAAATAAATATCATGAGCATCCTACTAAATTGTCCATAACTTTTTAAATGAAACTGATTTCATGCACAAACTTTGTGACTTTTAACTTTTAATTTGGAAAAAAAAGCCAAAACGTTTTTTGAAAATAATATGCTCATCTTCTGTATTACGTTAATTTCCTAATAGGGGAATGGGTGATTTATGTTGATATATGTTTTAATATGACATATTACATACTGTTAGATTCGATATAAGTTATTTCTGTGAAGCTAATATACCAAAACGTTGTAATCATGAAGATAGGAAATTCCACGTCCCAGATAAGCTATGAAGTCATAATTATGAAACAATAGGACATATGCTAACTATTTCCATGATAAAATGTGGATTATAGCCTGAAGTACCTTTGGGGTAAATTTGAAAGACAAATATGCAGCCATTCAGATGTTATGAAAGGGGATCCCTGTCCCTTAGGCCTCAGAACCCTAAAATACCATGGCCAAATTGGGTTAACGCCTGTGTTAAAATTTAATTTTTAAATGAATGCACAACCCGAATGTGAGTAAATAATTATTGGGAAATACTCAAAACATTTGTTGTGATTTGAGAAGTAAAATGTATCACTCTGATCATCGGATAGAGTTTCAAGACATATTCATTAGGGTCACGTAGAAAGTTGAGACTAAAATAACTTCGAATGATCACTGAGAACTATGGGATTTATTAAATGTGTCCAATGTTTTGGTACTCAAGTTTCTTATTTTTGTCTACCATATGTACTACCAAAACATAAAAACCTAACAAAACAAAATTAAAGGGTTCGTTTAGTTCTTTAAGAAATGTTTTTTTTTCAAATAAGTAATTACCACGAGATCTACATTAGACCTGTTCTAGAGTTTAAAATCTCGAAAGAGGTATATAGTCGTTTCTTACCGTTTGCAAATTTCAGTACTGTGTTTCTTGATTTCTTCACCTAATTTCATTACTGTTTCTTATAAAGCTGCTTCTTATACGAAAAAGAAATGGGTAGTCAAACTATCCTTGATAGAGTTAAATGCATATACAAAAGTGCATAGAACATTGGAATGTAACATTGGAATGTAAGTTTTTTTTTAGATTTAATGAAAATAATGATTTAATGAGATATATCTAATTATAACTTACATCGCATAGTTTGTCTGGAAAGATTTCTTTACTTGGTTAGATGTGTGTTGAGAATGGTTTCATCAGATACATTACAATATATACATGAAAAGGTAAAGTACGGAAATGCATTTCTTGTGTCTATGTTAAAAGAGCCGACATAAATTTTCGGTCTTTCTTTAATTTCTTTTAAATACCTCTATTCATGTTTCTTATTTTTTCTAATATTTTCTAATATTTCAACGATCTTGCAATTGATTGGTTTCTTTGTACCGAAGATTGACAAAAAAAATTCAAAAAAGTTACAACGGCTTTTTATTATGTAATAGTTGATAAAACATTCATAATTAGCAAATATAACAATACAATTAAATGTTCTCGCTAAATCTTCATTTTCGCCTTCTAAGTTGGATACTCACATTCTGCATGAAATGAAAACATATGCAAATTTGTATTACATTTCCAGATAGTAGAGAGGCTGGAGTATATTGTGACCAAGTTTCAAGTAAAACAGAGCTTTAGTTCGAAAGTTATTGGGGTACGGTACATTGTACATAGGGAGTGTTGGTATGAATGAAAATTATTTTATATTTTATGTGACTAAACATATGAACACATGTTTTGTGAATAACGACTATAACCTGAATTGTTTTATTTTTTAGCTAAACGTGTATTAGCCTGAGCTCCAGTCCCAAACTACAACAAGTAGTAGCATGGGACTGCGTAATAAGCTCTTTTATTGCGTGCGTGCGTATTTCCTCGTTTACGTCTGAGGATGTTCTCGTTCCGCACCCTTCTTAAATATTCTTGTTTTGTCACCCAAAAATATAAACTGTAGCTAGCTCTACAGTGTCCTATTTTCCATGTATACATAATACAATATATAGCGCATAGAGCATACATATGTAGAAATTAGATTGTATCAAAATATTAAAGAGAGATTGGGGGAACCTGGTGAAACTGAGAAGATCCAAGTACATTCATCACCATTTTTGTGGTTATGTGGAACATTGTATCAACTTTTAAAACCTTTCTTAAAACAATGCAAAAGGACTGCCAAAGAAAAGTTAGATAAAATGAGTCTACCTTAATTTGGCAAGTAGAAATAGCACATATTTTGACATTTTTTTTAAAACTTTTGGAAAGTCTTAAAAAATGTGGAATATACAGTGTAATCGTAAAAGAATTGCAATAATTAATTCTGCATTTTTTTCTTCAGCAATAATTTCTTCCATATTTTTTTTTCCCTTAAGGTAGTATTTTTCCTTTAGAATATCTTATGTTTTACGTTTTTTATCTATACCATATATAATATATATTTTTTGAAATCTGTGGAAGGGAAATATACAGTACACCTTCAAAGTAAAAATATAGAGAGAGAATGACATTGTAATTCTGCACCAAATTTAGCAAGTATTTTACTTGTTATTTCATAACGTCCAGGCATTATATCAAGACATCTAAAAATTGTTCACTCAATTTTACTAATTCTGGATTTCATAATAAGTTACGTACATTTTTTGAGCACTGAAGTAAATATTCAGTTGACTCAAATATTGACTTAGATTTTTTTAACTTTAGTCACTGACTCTTTTAATGAAAATAAAAGGGATGAAAGTGTTCTACTGTAGTATTATTGACTTAAACTGTATGTATAAATAGGAATTCGTATACAATATATACTAAACAGTACTGAACAGTACATTAATTTCAATTAATTTCGATTTATTTTTAACACTTTATTTTCATCATTTTGGTGTGACGAAAATAAACCATCAACTTTTCAGCAGATCGCTAGAATATGACCAAAACTAATGCCACTTTTTCACGAAAATAGTTTTCTTAGTCCTGTAAAGGAAGTCATATATTTTTTATTTGATACAATATAGCAAACAAGTATATATATTTAATTGATTCGTATAATTTCTAGCGTAATGAATCTATAAAACCAAGAAAAAAAGTGTTTACATGAAGAAAATTATATATATAATGAATTAAAGTAAAGGTTGATCTAATATTTCTTTGATCGGTACCAGTAGTTATAATAATGTTTACGACTGTTGAAGTTTAAATTTTGTAAGAAAACATATTATTATTCATGAAAACATTATATTTCTCTGTGTAGATCTATTTTGTCAGGAGAGCAGCAAAATCTTCAATCAATTTCAAATACATACTTTTTATTTATATGGATGAAAGATAATCGTGCATGTAGTCACGAGTAAGGCACTACAGTGTGTTGTTTGGCAAATCTATGGAAAAATCTATGGACAAATCTATGGACAAATCTATGGACAAATCTATAGACAAATCTATGGACAAATCTATGGACAAATCAAAGGACAAATCTATGGATAAATCTAGTTTTCTGCACTTATGTTTTACTTGTGGCGTATATTGGTTGTCAAAATTTGCAAGTTGTCTCATAATTAATTTATGTCCATGATTGCAAATAATTGTGTTCTCTCGATAGTGATTCCGGTGTTATAATTAATCTATTGTTTTCCGCTAATAATTCTATAATAATGTTTGTCAGGTAAATAGTGGTTAAAATAAGGGTAAATAATCACTGTGAAAGGGATTTACTTTAGCATATATACATAGCTTTAAGATTTTATTAAGTGATAGAGGCTAAATATTACGCAGCTTATTTCTTGTGATTCGTTATAAGTTTTTCATGCCTTATATTGTTGATGAGTAAAATTTATTTTGTCATGGTTTGTGTAGAACCATAGCGAAGCAATAATCCTTACAAAGAAATCAATCAGAATATAGCAGCACCATTATTTTATATATATATATTATATATAAGTAGATTTGAAAAAAGTAACCTAAACTTCAACACTACGCAGCTGCTCTAGATTAAATCTCATCAGCTTTGGAACAAAGACAGGAAGACAGATCCTTTCTCATGAGCAAGATCAAATTAAGCTTTTCTTGAACAACTGTGCAGACAAATTATCCAAGAACTTACCAACTAGCTCAGCTACTGCAGAGCTAAAATGGGTATACGGCATACAGCTAGCTAGATCTATGCTAAAATCTGGGCCAAATAAACTGTGAAATATTTGCAAAAATTCGAAATTTCAACGTAGAGAAAAAGTCTGTAATTTTGATTAGCAAGATATGGCGCAAAAATTCGAATTTGTTCCAAAAGTCTGGGTACTAGGCTGCTAGAAGCAACAATTTGTCGAGTTTGCAAAAAGTCTACAATATAAATCTCAGGGGACCTGTTGTGGTCGTATTCCGCGGTTTTGTCTTGCTTGTTTTTATTTTTATACGGGTAGTTAAACCTAAGTGAAACAAGGATAATGATCCCTAGACCCCGACCGAGTTGTTTTGTTGTCTGAACTTCAGTGTGTTTCTATGGAGTATCACACGATGTAAAAAGTAAGCTTATTACACAGTCTCTTACTACTATTTGTTGCAGTTTGTGACTGGAGCTCAGGCTATATGTGTATCTGATCTCCTCCCCCACCACCTTCCCCACCCCCACCCCCTCCAAGATGTCGAGAACCACATGTGCTACGTCAACGAAATTTAGTATGGACATGCATCGAATCCTTGTAAACAAGAAAACTTTTGGGGGGATTTTAGAAATGAAGGACTCATTGGCATTGCATCTGAATATCTTATGATTATACTCATACATTTTGCGCTAATAAATCATCCTCGTTGACCTCTTCTTCAAATTGGCCAAAGGCGTTCCGCTGGAAGTCTATAGATAATACAAGAGCTAGTAGCAAGAAGCAAAAGACAACGGAAGTAAAATGTCCAGACATAAGAAAACTATTGAAGGATCCAACAGTGAACAATAGAAAACCCACCGAAAATAACAGTGTAATTACAATTGATGATGAGGATGATTAAATATTCTTCTTGCATTCATTTATCCCCTTTCAATACCCGACTTTCTAACCAGTTAGGGCCAATATTACGATCTAAAAACGTTATGCCATCGAATCTGGCAGTTTTAGAATTTTTTTTTTCACGAATTCGCGAAAATTACTTTCCGCGAAAATTACTTCCCTTAAGGTATCCTATATCCCATCTTTCATAGAAATTAGAAGGTCACATGGTCACTACAACTGAACATATTGGCTATTATCCAAAACCAATCTGAGCACAACGGCAAGTCTACAATCTTGGACAAAAATACTGTAGACAAAATGAAATTTTCGCAAAAAGTCGATATTTCTAAAATTTTGATTAGCAAGACGAGTGAGCAACAGAATTCGTCGAGTTTGGAAAAACTTAAGTCTACTCGATAAATCTCTGAGCTAAATTTCTAGCAACTTCTAGTGGTCTAATTTTGAATTTTTGTTTTGCTTGTGGCGTGTATTGTTTGTCGAAATTTGTAAAATGTATCTAACTTAATTTCCAAGATTGTAGTAATACGAACTTTCTTATAAATCAATAAGTAATAACTTTCAGTAAATATTGAATATGTTCTTTAGCATTTAAATCCGACAAAATATGACGTCATGGGGTCATGACGTATATCGGACATTTCTGACGTCATAGCGTGGTTTTTGATGTCATGTCGGGGTTTTTTGACATCACATGGATTTTTTTCATTTTTTGGTTTTCTTGATAAAAGTAACAAATTTGCATTTTCTCTTCTTATTACAGCTAAACACAACGATAGAAACAATAAGAAATAAGCCCTAAAACAATGCAATATGTAATAAAAACTTTTTCAAAATTGTTCTTATTCTTTTAGAACCTTACATAGATTTTATAGGGATACAAATACAAATACTCTAATTAGGCTCATTCTGATGCATTGTAGTAAACAAATAATGATATCTTTTATGGGACAGTTTTCATTTTTGGTCAGTAAATTATAAAATTCTGGTCCGTATAATAAATAATTCTGGTATATAAAATATACCCCCTCACCCCCACGTCGAGAGAACAGCTCCCCTGGAACATGTTGAAATTTTAGTTGTTTTTTTTTAATTTTCTGAAGTCCAAATAAATTTTGTTAAAATTCACAAAATTTTTGCTCAAACGGAAAAGTACATAAAAAAATTATTATATATTGAATAAGCCGCGGGCCAATATGCCCCCCCCCCCCCCTCCCCCTCCTATACAAAATAGGGTTAATAACGGGTAAGGGAAGGGTGTACTTGAAAAACACGACGCCGAAAACACGACGCCGAAACTATGTTGAAATAACATAATAATAACGTTTTAACGTTGTTGTTTTAACGTTGTTCCGACGTCGTGTGCTATTGGAGATTTGTCTTACCTTAACAACAAATTTCTTTGATTCTTCTTACAAACAATTGTCTTTTCATTCGTCAGAGTTTCTATCGCTTCACTATCTACTTTCAACTTTTTCTTTACTTCAATTAGTTTTAATGGGTTTGGTGACCAGTCAGAAAAAACTGCACGTCCATTTGCTCTGTCAAAATTATAGTTCGCGCAAGCAATACAACTTGTAGGACATAAATTTTCATCTGTAATACAGTTTTTTCCTGATGAATCATTATCGTTAGAATCATTCGATTCACTACTTGTGTCCATCAAATTAGTCTTCATTTTTCCTTCTATTTAACATAAATCGTTGATTCAATAAGGAATTCCTTAACGGACTTTCTTGTTAACATTCCTGTGAGTTGTATAATATTTTTATAAGAACTTCGTTCATATGAACATCCTGTTTAAGACTTGAAGTAAAAGTCCCTAAGTAATATTACAACTATATGGTGGAATCAATCAAATGAAGTTGTTCTTAGAAAGTAGATGTTATATATCTCCAGCTTTGATAAATATATTCACACACATGAAACACATGAACACGAAGCGCTGGCTGGTCAAAGTAGAACTTGATGCAATGCAAAAGTTGCAGTGCACAAAAAGGAAGTTATTGCATTGTATGAAGTTCTACTTTTAGAAGTCATCGCCTCGTTTTTACGTATTTGTGAATAGGTCTATTAAAAAGTTTTAAGTGCAGGTTACTAAGAAAAATTCAGATTTTTAAACATCTAGAACAATCTCAATTTCTGTTTGATCGATTCCTTAATACTCAGAACCTTTATCCAAACTCACATTTTGTGTTCATATAAATGAAATTTAAGTGCAAAATCTCACCAGCAAGTATAATCCCCGCAAGGTTATTCCTTACCATCCCTCTATTTAGCACAAACAGCATTCGTGTAAGTATCCAAGAAGACTTTTGTTTTGCAATCTTTAAGAATACATGTTACACAACGTGCTCCTCCATAACTTTTGATGGAATCATGCAGTAGTGTTGAAACTTTCCAGACAGTTAGGTCAACACTTAATTAACATTTTAGCATTTTACATTTTTTTGATTACGTCATTACTCACGTGAAAGTCATAACAGGAAAACAGGTGGTGCAGAAGAAAAATGTTTAGGTGAATTTTTTTTCCAAATTATATACTAAAATAATTTTCAAGCAAAAGTGAGAAGAAAAATTTATTTTTACCACCTGTCAATAATATGCTTGCTAAAGGAAATTATCCGTAGTTACCAAAACAAAAAAAATCAAAATGATGCTAAATAAGATATAGGAAAAGTCATAAAAATTTGTAGTCTAAAAGTTATGTAAAAAGGTTTAGCAGGCAGCATACCTGCTCATAACACCAATTATAAAAACGCATCACATTGGATGCTTTCACTAACATGCATCCTTTTAGAATTCAATAACTACGAAGACTCGGGCATCGTTTGATATATTACTTCAATTCTAGGGAATACAGTCTTCTTTTCACATCTTCTTAACAATATCCAGAATAGTATCCAGAATAGAAAACTACATAATAAGAATAAATACATAAACTACAAGAAAATGACAAGTACGTCATCAGTAACTGAGTTAAAAACTTTCTGGTACCCACGGCCAAATGTGAGTTGCATCTGTGTACCTATTTTTGATGAAAGAAATCCTTGAAGCTGATAACCTCCGACTCTCACTTTCTTCCGTGCTTTCAATGATGTTGTTGCGATCATATTTCGAGACATTGTCCGTTGATTATGTTATGTAAAACAGAAAATAATTTTAATTAATTAATGCTATTAGCTATAATTCCGTAAGTTTATAATGCCACAACGCTAATGATGACCGAAGAATGTTTACTGGTAATGACTCTTTACATATACATGTAATGCGCATGCGTCCGTTAATTATGTTATATTAAACAGAAAATAAATTTAATTAATTAATGCTATTAGCTAAAATTGCATAAGTTTATAAGTTTATATATACATGTAATGCGCATGCGCATTATCCGGTAATTCGAAATGCATTGTAGTGCAGAATTCAAAAAGAAACTACGTTTCCGACTTATCTACGATTGTCGGAAACGATGCATATGAAAGTCACGCGTTAATTTTAGTTAACGTTAGTAACATATGCTAAAAGTTTCATTCCATAAGGATTAATACTATTGGGAATATAAGTGGTTGAAGTTGTAGGAAATTATATGTTTACGATGTTCACTGTGTGGCAGCCAATTTGTTGGCTCATTTTGACACTTTTAATATTTATATTTTATCAGTTTGATATTGATTTTGAAATTTTGGCGAAAAAGGTGTTTGCGTACCTTTAACCCTATAAGACTCGGGATTTTAAGGGGTCTAATAACCCGAGAGGAAGTGTGGGGTAAAATGTACCACACCCCAATAACTTTTGAACTACTGCTCAGTTTTACTTAAAAATTGGTCACAATATACCCCAGGCTCTGTGAGTATCCAACCGCAGTACCCGTGCGAACCTGACTTGGAAGGCCAAAATGGAAATTTAGCTAGGACAATTAATTATATTGTTATATTTGGTAATTATGAATGTTTTTCAAGTATTACATAATAAAAAGCCGTTGTAATGCATTGTAGACCAAAATAATACTGAATTTAAAGAACTATTTTTTTGGTGAAAATTTCCGTTTCCGAAGGCTAAAAGTGGTCCTGGGTTTGTTTGGAGAAACGTTTTGGAAATATTTTTGATCATAAGTTTTCAAATACAATAACGTGAAAGGTCACCAATTTTGGGCTTAATGCAATAAGCGGATCAAAAGTTATACGATTTTGGGGATTGATTGTTCTCACAGAACAAGAAGGGGAATCCACATAAACAGTGACGCCTGCTTCCAATTTTAGTTGCAAAATACTATTATAGGTTGCAGGTCAGTATCTCGTATGTTTTTTCTCTACTAATTGTGACAGCAAATATTTCGTTTTTTACAAACATTGCCGAGGTATTCACCGACTTCTTCTATTTCGACATTAAACCTATTAGCCATGGGTATATTCATTTTGCGATAACTTTTTTTCCTATTAATGGTTTGGTAATGAAATTTGGTGACTTTTCCTAACTTTTAATAACGATTGGAATTAAAATACTTTGGTTATTGGTCCAGGGGTAACTTAATCCTAAACAGGGGTAATTTGTTTTGAAAATGTAAAGTTTTGTTAAAACAGTCTTTGTTGTTGCTAGGCTATCTTTTCAACAGGTAAAGATTATTGATGGAAAGAATAAATGAAATATATGGAATTTTTGAAAACTACAGATCAGATTTCGTATTTCAGACCAGATAGTATATTTTACAGGCCGCAAATTTACCGTGAATGATGTCGTTAACATCCGTTAGTGTTTCGCAAATAATAGTCATTTTACAGCATTCTACAGACCAAACACTTGATGTTATTGATGACGTCATAGCAGGTGCCAGTGACGTTACAAAGTCCATTTATTTTGCCAAAGTGTTTGTGTTGAGTTGTTTTATAATTGTACCAAGTTTCAAGTTTAACGCGTTAGCGATTCGGTATACAATGACGGCGGGGCACTTTATGGTTTCAAACGAAAAAAAAACAATGGTTAACCCTATTTACCCCGGGGGGGAGGGGGTACTTTGTACCACAACCACCGACATTTCCCTATAACTTCTGATCCACTTATCGTTTTAAGCCCAAATTTGGTGACTTTTTACCTTATTGTATTTAAAAAAAATTCCA
>JAULBZ010004412.1:0-14803 GCA_032360805.1 Neoturris breviconis | reverse complement strand
CCCCCCCCCCCACTTATTTAAACTTTTGGAAAATCGAAAAAGAAAAACATAACTAACTGAATGTAATACAGATAATGTGTTGTTATGTATTACCGTTGTCATACAAATTTCATATTTGTCATTTAAAAAACGTGTATAAACGCATCTGGGCTGTACACCTATATAAATAATACATGTATCAGACTTTAAAACAGAAAAATAAGTTTGTTTTTATTAGGGGGGCAGGGGGCGCTTATTTAATATAATTATAATTAGGGGGCGCTTATTGGAGGCAGAGGGGATGGAGGGGCTTAATCAAGGAAATACGGTATGTTTATCTGTAGTATGACTGAAGCTGTACTGAAGCTGTACCAGGTTTTAAAACTTTCAGCTTGGCGGCTCAAGATATTCTGAAAAATTTCTCCTTCACAGTAATGACTGACACTTCTTTTAACCCTGATCTTAAAGAAAATTGCCTTTTTCCATTTGAAGTAATATTGACAATAGGTACAAATAATCACTGAGGAGGAGGGATTTATAAGCATAGTTTCAGGCTTTGTAGCCTGAACTTATGCTCAAAAATCCTTCCTCCACAGTGATTTATTTACTCTTATTTCGACCATGATTGTTATCTGTTATATAGTTTGTAGGAGATAAACTTTCAAAAAAGATCCTCGATCAAGCACGTGCTCAACAAGATGAATTAGAAGAGGAATTTGGCTCAGCAAAACAATCAAAAGTTATACCAAAGAAATCTTATCTTGGTGCAAGGAAATCACAACGCAAAGATGGAGAGTCTTCCGATGAAGATGAATCATTTGCTGATGAACAATATTATGAAGATATAGTAAGATTATTTTGCAGTTTTTGTCAAGAAAATCATGCTGCATTAAGTAGAGAGAAAAATGTGTAGTATTTGTATGTTGCTATTTCAGGTAATAGCTAAATAATTATCTTTTAGAGGTTCCAAGACTTTACTAGCATCTCCATATTATATTTTCCATATTTTATTTGTCTTTTTCAAGTAGGCCATCAACTAGGTCAACTTTAGGATTAACAACGTTTGTGGAGATTTTAGTAGTAGTTGTGAGGGAGCTTGTTTGGTTTCCAATAGTTTTAGAATAGTCGCACAACTGTTGTGCGATTTTGTTGCACAACAACTTGTACGATTGTCATGTTTCCATGTGTGATAATTTGAAATTTACAAAAATTACATCAAGGTATGTAAGGTATGTATAAATTACATTAAGGTATGTATTTTACCGAATTTTGTATTTATTTTTGTTGAATAAACTAGTTGAGCAATTGTTGTGCAGTGGTTTCTATTTCAAAATTCCCTACGATACTTGCACAACAGTCGCACTGTTGTAGAAATAGATTTTTTTCAGAACCTACAACAATGAAATTAATGTTGTGCAATGATTGTGCAGTCGTGCGATAATTGCAAGAAAATGTTTCTATAAAGTTGTAACAGTTATGCGCCTGTTCTACTGGAAACCAGGCTTTATAGAGATTGTATCAGAACTAAAATTCATTGCAAGCTCGTTGATATAATGAACAGTTTCATTTATGTTGAAATTGGTAAAATTTATTTGGTGTGACATCAATTTCTACCGATAGAATGCGTTCTTTTAGCTTTCGCAGCGAATATTTTTCCTAGTGGATAACAACCTTAAGAAAGATTTTATAAACCCAATGAACCACTTCTTGTTTAGGAAATTGATGAAGAAGATGAAAAAGCACTAGAAAGGTTCATGTCTGAACACCCAAAAGAACGTCGCACTCTTGCTGATATAATTACGGAGAAAATAAATGATAAAAAAACAGAAATACAAAGTCATATGTCAGGTAGTGCTTTGGTTATTTTTCAAGCCTTGTTTTTGTTGTCATTGTTATTGTTAGAGTAACAGGTTAAGGGCTAGTCTACAATATACATGGACCTTTGCTTGTTTAATCTCGGTCTATGCACAAATGTCATATTTTCTATTATGAGTCTCTCTTCTCTCTCGGTCTGCAAAAATATAAACAAAGAACATCAGTGCACATACGATATATCGTAGTCCCGAAATTCCCGGGATTATTTTTAACTCTTTGACGGGCTGTTGCTACTGTATCTCTTTGGATGGACTGTTGCTATCATTTTGCGGTGTCGGCTGCGTCAACTTCCTTTCTAAATATACCATGTTCCCAAAGGGCTAGCATTTTGGGTTCGCCAAATATTTTTCGATTTCGTCCACTCAAATTTCGAGATTTGGGCGAAAAGGGTCTAAATTGAGTTTTCGGGCCATGGTACGGTCCTGAAATTTGGTTATGGCATTATAGGCATTATTACGAGACCGCTGGAGAAATTTTGTTCAATTTCGTCGACTCGGGACCAAGAATCAGTGAAAAAAGAAAATTTTTAAAATTCAGTTCATAAGGATCTGACCAGAGTCACAAATAACGTTTCTATGAAACTTTGACCATGAATCTTTTTTGGCAGTCATTTTGTTGTATTTTGGGGAAGCTCTCCTCTATTTTTTGAGATAAAAACATAACAAATAATTTTTAACATTTCAAGAATTGAAGTCTCCATTTTGATTTTGGGAAGCTTCCTTCTTCAATTTTGAAATAAGTATTAATGTGTATTAATGTGTATTCACTTTAGGGCCATTTTAATTACCATCATGAGTATAGATGTTTATAACATTATTAATGACTCATGATTCAAATATAATAGAAATAATAATGACAATACAAAGGTAGGTTTGTTAGTAAACATAATACCAAGTCTTTAATTAAAAGCACAACTAATACAAGTGTATTTTCTATTTTTTATTTGGTGTGTACATAATGCTATGATGTATAATGTGTATGTAATTCATATCCACTATGGAGGAGTGACTTTTAAACATGGCTTTATTTGAGATTTGCTCCACAGTGATTTGATTTAATTTTATCTTGATAATGGTGTTTTAATTATTTATTTCAACTGAAACTTGATCAACTTAATAAGGACATAAAATCCTAATGCCATACGCAAAATTTAGGTGTTTATCTTTGATATGAAATCTCACTGCTCTCCTCCACATTGACTTTGACATAGTTTTACCTTGACAAAGGTGTTTCAATTGTTTATTTTACCTAAAACTTTATCAACTTAATAAGGACATAAATGCATGCCTTTCCTCATCGAACTCCTCACTTCTTCAGTGGCTACTTTAGAAAATTTCGCAGTTGGGAAGTTTAAACTTTCACGGGAAACTTTTGCGGAAATAAATATTTGTAAAAATATAAAAACATTAAAGGTTTTTTCCATTAAAGTATAATTAATCAGTAAACAATACATGTTAACTCAAAGTGCTAAGCAACTTTAGTACTGTTAAGAAGAAGTTATTTCACAACATATTATATTTTGTCTGGTATTTATGTTTGCACTTTTGTTGTTTTGTTTTTTGTTTTTTCTTTTATCTCTAAGTTTTTGGCTGAAAATATCCTGAAAAATCAGTGATGGCCAACAATGTTTTTAACCACTAGAGCCTGTGGTGTGGATTTTGCTACTGGCACTTACTGCCTTCTGGTCCCATCACTTTTCAACCTTATTCTATAAAAATTAGTATGAACTTAAAAGAAAACTAACGTTTCCTGGAACAGTATGCAATTCCCTGACAAAAATAACCTGAATTTTAAAATTTGATGTCTTCTCGACGTTTCAAACCCGAGATATCCTCATTTAAAGTTTCACATCCAATGTTAGAAAATGTAGCTCATGTGATGTCCTACATGTTCTGCATAAATATATTTTACACAGGTAAACTAGGCAGATGCACATTTGTTGCTAATATTTGGCACTAAACAACTAGACGAACTATGTGAAATATATTATATGAAATGAAGTATGTAAAAATCATGTTCCTAAGATAAAAGTAAAAACGGTTATAAAGCAAGGTGAATCACTGATTCTTGTAGTCTTCCATGTTATTAGGTAGACCTGAAATCTTTTTCTCTGTTTGACATTTTTGCCATTCACAATACACTTACCATGTCATAGATTTTATCCCATAAAGTCTATACAGAAAATTATGTTTGCATGTTTGCATTACTCAACAGTTATGTGAAAGTAAGCATAGAACATGTATGATGTCATTGTCCTTGTTGTAACTTTATTTAAAAATAAGTACAGTTTGCTGTGAGAAATAACTAAAACTGGAAAATGATAGGTCTAATAGGTATTTTTTTGCAGAACGAATATTATTTGTTGAATACACGTTATATGTTCTATGCAATACGTTTAGTTCCCCTTTAATTATTTTATAACTCCTTCATTTTTTAATCACTTCTGGAATCATCCTTTCAAGTGTTTGTTAAGGATCATTGCTGTTTATTTTAGCAAGGTAAGATTTTATCTTTAGATATATCCTACTGTTCTGCTAATATAGATTCAAAATAATAACAAGTAATCACTATGGATGAGTGAATTTTGAGCATATTTAAAATGCTATGCAATCACTCCTCCACAGTGATTATTTGCTCTTATTTGGAGCACTGTAGCTTTATCAGGTTGTTATCAATAAATAGACTTTTTCAAAAAACAATGGAAACGAGATATTCATTGCTCAAAGTAGAACTTGTTACAATGCAATAACTTCCTTTGAGTGCAGTGACTAGAAATCTCTGAAAAGATCATTTACAAAAAAATCTATATGATAAATTGAAAAATAAAAAACACAATGTTTAACTGATGAGATACTCGAGCCCAAATTCGTTGATAAGGAAGCGATGTTCAAAAATAACTTCCACAGTGAATATTTATCATGATTGATTTCTGAGCGTATAATCAAGCCTGAAAATAACTGTCAAACATCAATGGTGGAGAAGTGTTTTTAGGCTTCCATTGTGAAATTTGGTACCAGCATACAAGGCGATATTTTAGAAGAACTAGCCCAAATATTTTCGATTTCGTCCACTCAGTCCCAAGTTTTGGGCAAAAAGAGTCCAATTTTCGGTCCAATTATCCTGAAATTTGGTTATGGCATTCTATGCAATCCGAGGCATTACAGTATAAAAAACCCAAACAAAAAATTCACTTTGGAATTGCATATTAATAAGAATTACATATCTGGTTAAGAGTAAATAATTATGTTCAAAACTCACTCCTCCATAGTGTTTACTCTTATTTCAATCACTGTATAAAAAAATCTACTTGTAAATAGGATCTAGCAAATCTAGCAGCACATACAGTAACAATATCACAATAATTCTCATTTTTAGCCCACCAAACGAAGTTTGGATGGGCTATTGCTATCACTTTTCGGCATCGGCTGCGGCGTCCTGTTTTACTTAATAGATCATGTTCTTAAAGGGCTACATTTTGAAATACGGTACCAACATTCATGGCGAAGTTTTAGAAGGGCTCGCCAAAAATCTTTCGATTTTGTCCGCTCGGTCTCGATTTTTAGGCAAAAGGGTCTTACTTGTTGTCTACTTGTTGTATTTCTCCTCAATTATTTGAGATAATAAAAAATATAAAAAATAATTATTTTGCATTTTGCATCTTCAAGTATTTCATACATTAACAACTTTGGATGATTTAAATAATTCATTGGTAATAATAACGAATGGCGCGAAAATCTGAATTTGTTCCAAAAGCCTGGGTACTAGGCGGCTAGAAGCAACAAAATTTGTCGAGTTTGCAAAAAGTCCTAATATCCTAAGTCTTAAGTCTACAAGATAAATCACTGAGATAAATCTCAGGGGACTTGCTGTGGTCGTTTTTCGTGTTTTTGTCTTGCTTGTGGCATGTATTACTCGTCAAAGTTTGAAAAAAGTCTCTATATTAATGTCCAAGATTGTAGCATATTAAACTTATGTTTGTCTTCCTTTTAACACTACAGTGTGAAAATAATCTTCAAAGTAAGGATAGAAAATAAATAACAAGTGTTATAGAATTAAAGCTTTTCAGATAAAATCCATCATTGCTTTCATACAAGTGTATAAAATTCATATTTTATGTTACATAATACAACTAAAGCCTGTTTCACACTTATGACGCAAGCACAGATGCAGTGCTGTAAACATGCATAAAGGAAATGTTTTTTATTTAAAAACGCAATTATTGTTCTTACGTTAGTTAGGGCTGACATCGGTATTTTCCACACGCAAACATGATCTAAGTGTTCTCTGAGGTGTTTGGCTGGTTGAGAGTCTTTACAAATGTCATTGTGCTCTTTCCAACGAAATTCTACATTCTGTTTGGTCTCTCCAATATAAGTTGAGTTGCAGGAGCATATCCCTTCATAGATTTTACAAAAAGGGTGTGGATTTTTGATTTAATAGTGAAGAGCTGCTTCATTTTTTCGTTTCCCATTTTATTTATACTTCAAACTTGTTGTGATTGAACGTACGGAATTTCATAAACCTTTTTGATACTTTCTCATTCTCCTCGCAAAATGGTATCTCTGTTAGGATAAACGGTTTTGGAAGATCAAAGAAATTATATAATCATCATCTTATGTTGTTTTTGAAAATCGTTTATTATGCTGTTCACAAAGCGAACGGGATATTCAGCGTTCCTAAATTTGAAATCTCTTTCTCAAATTTCATGGATATACTGCGGGATCGACTCAATTTACCATTGATTGTGTTACGTTTATACCTTTTAGATATGCTTGAAGACCAGTTGACTGGTAATTTAGTTGGCTTTTTGTACACCTACTTGGTGTACTTTTCTTGGGTTTATTGTTAATTATTGTGTCAATTGTTAGTTCTTTCAAATATCTGATCTGGTTGATTTTCTAGCCTTCTATTAATTAGGTTTTTAAATGGTAGGACCTCCTTCTTTCTAGCTTAGTCGGAAAAATGTTAGAATAATGACGAAAAGTAGTCCATCCATTGTACAGCCATCTGTTTGTTTATAGAATGTTGATTGAAAAACAAATGTACTTTCGGTCGTCAATACCTGCTTTGAATCAGCTTTAACCCTTAACTCTATTCAGGCGGGGGAGGGGGGGGGGGTAATTTTTGAAAAAATGGCTCCCCTTATTATACCTTTTCCCCATATCTAGATAAGATATAGAAAGAATGGATATGGGAACTTTTTCTAAAATCTATCTAGGATCATTTTGAAAAAATGGAATGAGAATATACTGATGGATAAATAAATATCTGATTGGAAGAGGAAAAGGACAGGTAACACAAGTCTCTTCAGGATTCACAAGTCTGTTCTTTCCATTTACTGAGGACGTAATCGCCATTCGAACATCCAGACACAACACATATCCGCGATCTGGTTAAAGATGATCTTTCACTAGTTATTTCTTGTTGTGAAGCCATTTTGTTGAGTTGACAGTTGATAACGTCTTGCTTCAGCCGAGTTCTGCTTTTCAAAGAGAGATTCTTTACCTACCATTGCAAAAGTGTCACGTGACACAAGAATTGAAATTTAGTATTTTGCCTAATGGAATCGTTACAGAAAGCTTATATAATTAGAAAGTTTTATTTCTATTGTCTATTTCTATTCCTTTAAATTTGTCTTGTTTCTATTTTTAAAATTACTACTTTTCTCTTAGCTTTTCTGTGTTTTTAAGTTTCATTTTTAAGGTATACATAATACCATGATATATAACGTATGTACACAAATCATATTTATGTGCTAGGAGGTTTCACTTTCACTTGGTTTGGCGGGTGAAACTGTTCCTTTGATTGACTAATAATTGTAGGGGCTTATTTTTGCAATATACAGACCATTATTGATGCATACGTTTATACCCTGATTTTAGCTACGTCATCAAACTGTTTGATCGTCGTGTTGACTTGGCACAATTTGATGTTGACACACCTTTGTATGTTATGGTACGTGAGTGGATGAAAAACAAACCATACGTGACTCAGTTACAATCAATTTCCACTGAAGACATAACAGAATCTGAGCCAAAAGTTACTACCGATGACACTGATAATCAAGGGGTAAGCAAGTGACAGAACGCATATATCATATGTATGCATTACATATAGTCTATATGCATTCGGCCTATATACACATAGCCTATATACATATGCCCTATATACATATAGCGTACCATAATGTCTCGATTAAACGTCTCCCTCTAATAAGCGCCCTCCCATTTTCGCACAAATTTTAATAAGCGCCCCCCTCTGGAAATTTAAAATTAAATAAGCACCCGGGCGCATATTCGAATTTGACCTTTGTTAAAACTTTTTTAGTGAAAACGAAAATCCATATAATTTTTTACTGTTAGATGAGAATTCAGGTGATGTAGATACTGATTAAGAAAAGAAGAAACAGTATAATACGAGCATATCATTTTGGTGTTTTTTCTATTTCCCGAAAAATTTTAAATACCTTAAGTTTTGTTGATTGAATAAGCGCCCCCTCGAATGAGTGCCCCCCCTCGAATAAGCGTTGCCTAAGTATATTTATACATATAGTCTGTAAATATATCATTTACATATAGTTGATACATGTAGCCGATATACATAGCATATTTTTATCGCATATTTTCTATTTTCTAAGCATCTAATTAAATACATCTCCATGACTATATATAGCAACACTGGTATTATATAGTGTATACATAATACTATGATGTATATATAATGTATGTGAATCATCCGTATGCTACAAGCACTCACATAAATATTTGAGGCAAGGTAAAATTCAAGCAAAAATTCTGAATTTCCACTTAGATAAAAAGCTTTAAATTTTAGGTCTTAGGTTTTAAGTCTTAAGTAAAATAAATCTCTTGGCCTGGTCGTTTTCTGCATTTTAAATATACTTGTTGTGTGTATTACTCACCAAAATACATAAAATGTCTCATTATTTATGCATTAGCTTTTACGTCTAACTTTGGTTCGGTTTGGCGAACCACTTTTCAACGTCAAGTTTATTTGAAGAATTGATAATTTTAACCGCAATTTTCTACAAACCCTTATGTGTAGCCATAGTCCTTGAAATTTTGTCAGAGAGCTGCCATTTACTTCTCAGGATCCATCAACAAAACGTTTAAACCATAATAACTGTTGTTATTTACTTTTTAATAAAACATTAAATATTCTGACGCTCCACTATTTACAGTTCATGAGAGCGTTTTTGTTTGAGCGTTTTTAACTTGTTAATATATGCTACCAAAATACCCAACAAAAAATAGGGTTAATTTTAAAAAAGAAGAATTACGGTATAATTTTAACCATATTAAATCTTCTCCACAGTGGTTACTTGTTCTAATTGCGAGCACCGGGTTTGTGGAATATGAACTCCAAATATTCTGTTGTACATTACATTCTGGGTATTCTTTTAGGAAACAGAAGAAACTGTTGAGAATTTCTTATATGAGTAAGTACATGCTCTTAGGATGCCTGAATATAACTATCGGACGCGACCTGTTGAGGAGCGTTTTACGTATAATGGTCAGCTTTTCAGCTAACCACTATACTCAAAACGCTCCTTCACAGGTGATGTCTGGCAGTTATATTCATGCTTGCTTAGTATTAAAGCTTTTATAGCTTGTCTTCAGCGGCAAAGCTGCACATCCAGTCTATACAGCGGGGTGGTCGAAACAATAGCAAATATACACTGTGGAGGAGTAACTTTGCTAAAATATCCTTCTTCCACAGTGATTATTTAATTTCGATCACTGTTATAAATCTTTGGTTCTTATTTATGTCAGTAAGTAATCTGAACAATATTTTTAGCTCACCAAACAAAGTTTGGATGGGTTATTGCTATCACTTTGCGGCGGGAGCGGCCCACTTTTCTTAATATACCATGTTCCCGAAGTGCTAGCATTTTGAAATTGGGTACCAGCATTCATGGCGATATTTTAGAAGGGTTTGTTAAAAAAAATTCGATTTCGTCCACTTGGTCCTGAGTTTTGGGCAAAAGGGTCCAAATTGAGTTTTCAGGCCAATGGACTTTGGTTTTTCTAGGCAATATTACGAGACCGCTGGCGAAAACGGGATTTTTTTCAAAAGTGGAGACTTCGAAAATTTGAATTCTATGAGGTTTTGACCACAAATGATAAGGGAGAAGTGGAGACTTAGACATTTTTTTGAAATTTTAATTTTCTATGAGACTTTTGGTAGACATTTTGTATGTTGGGAAAGCTTCTTCATATGTGTGTATGCAATTCATATCCACTGTGAAGAAGTTATTTTTGAGCATTGCTTCAGGCTATGATATGAAATTTCACCACCCTTCTCCACAGTGACTTGACATAATTTTACCTTGATATTGTTTATTTGACCTGAAACTTTATTAACTTGATAACGACATGAAATTCTAATGCCATGTAAAATCTGTGTGTTTATCCTTGATATGAAATTTCGCTACTCTCCTCCACAGTGACTTGACATAATTTTACCTTAATAATGGTGTTCCAATTGTTTATTTGACCTTATTTGATACCTTTTAACTTAATAAAGACATAAAATCTTAATGCCATGTAAAAGTTGGGTGTTTATCTTGGATATAGAGTTTTACTACCCTCCTCCACAGTGACGTGACATATTGTTACCTGAAAAAGGTGATCCAATTGTTTATTTGAACTGAAACTTTACCATCTTAATAAAGACATATTTCAAACACTGTATAATGTGTGTATCTAATATTCATGTGCTTAGGTTTAACTTTCACTTGGTTTGGTGGGCTACTTTCAATGCCGTATCTTTGATTTTTTGATTAGTTGGAACATCAAAAGTTAAAATCAAGTTGTGAGGAACGGCTTGGGCCATCGAACTTGCGATTGATTGGATTCAATTGCAAGATATTTGATTTACTGCTGCTCTTTTTTCGTTCGTTGACCCATGACTCTTCCCCATGACTCTCCTCTGTTATTATTAATAGACTGCCAATGCCAGTAAAGGCCGAGGAATTTGTCATCCCAAGACCTTTACCTCCTGCGTTGAAAACGGCTCTCATTGAAAATGTAAGTGTTCTTTTATACTGAGAGCTTAAAATAAGAGCAAATAATTACTGTGGAGGAGCGATTATTGAGCATAGCTTCTGACTGTAAAGCCTGAAGCTGTGTTAAAAATTCACTCCTCCAAAGTGATTATTTGTTCTTATTTTAAGAGCTGATTTTGAATGATTGAATGTTTGAAGTCTACAAGTTGAGAATAAATTTACAACTCGTTAACGCTTATTGAACGTCTTGTGTAAATGCTGACCACACCCTTTACGCTTTACATTCTTGAAGTTGAGAATCTTTGGAAGGTGTTAGTACCAGTGCTCGATCACTATGAAGGAGGGATTTTTGATCATAGGCTTTGTCGCCTGAAGTTATTCTCAACAAACACTCCTCCACAGTGATTATTTTGTTTTTTATTTCGAGCGCTATATTTTCATAAAATGTTCTAGGTAAATTTGACTAGACGTTTTTGCTCACCTGACGTCACCAGGTGATTGATCATTTAAAAGTGGGTGTTATTAGAGCGCATTTTACATAATCTGAAAATGCTATACTTACCGTTGAAATAAAAAACTTTTTACATGACACGTTTTAATGAGCGAGAGATTTTTGGGTCATTGAATTATTTATACAGTATGTTTTTAGTTTTGTTCTTATGAGCGACTTAGGTAAAGGATTACTCCGAAACATGTTCCATTACTTTAAGTATTAAAAAATAATGTTTACAAGAGTCACGTAAGCACTTCTGAACATTTCTTGAAAATGGAGAGATATACACGACCTCTTATGAACGACGAAAAGACATCGGTTTGTCGTCGTGATGCATTAAGTTTGATAATTAAAGTGTAAGAGAGTCGAATGATTTTTACAAAAATGTCTCAATTCAAGGATTCTCCCCCCTAATATGATGTGAACAGCCCTGAATCTACTAAGGTCAAACGAAAAGTCAACGTAGTTTCGACAAGGTGGTATAAAGTCATAAACTTGTTGATTACGCTTTTCTTGCTCACACGTCTCATAAAAATATTGAGCAATATTAGTGTATACTGATTGTTGAGCTGCGAAAGAAGAAATCAACATTAGTGTACGAAATAAGTGCAAGTATTCACCGCGTAGGGGTGATTTTAGCATAGTTTCATGCTAGAAAGCCTGAAACTAACTATGCTAAATAAGCCCTCTTCCACAGCTAGGAGGATCCTCCACAGGGATTATTCTTATATCAAACAATGGATACTTCTCATTGTTTAACTTTTGATATTCTAAGCGATCGGGTTCATTTCTACTAGGCGAAGACATTCCCTTGGTTGAAATTAACGCCACAACCATGTGACGTCAATTTCTACCAATGGAATCAAAAATGGTATCTGTAGATGAAGAACACTCGTGATTGTTCATATGTTTGAATCAATACTCTATAAAGGTATGTGGCGAGGTCTAACTGCTTATAAAAATAAGTGGTCGATATATTTTTATTTTAGATAATAAATACAGAAAACGATATTGAAGAGTTAAGAAAAGATAATATGCTCCGATGGAGAAAAGTTCGTAACAGGTAGTGATTTGAAGTGTGAAAATAACTACCGGATATCATCAGCGGATGAGTATATTTCGGGTATATTGTCAGCAGCAAGGTCGAAATCTAATCACGAATAATACTCATCCACAGGTAATGTCCGATAGCTATTTCAGGCTTAAGAGATTTAATTTTACTGGTGATTTTGTCCACTTGTTCACAGGTATTTTTTACTTCGTTCTTTAAGATAGTTTCTGGCTGGAAGATCGTGGAAATATTCTCTTAATTCACTGTTATACTGTAGTTGCAAGTCTCTTCGTTCAACAGTTCTTTGTCTGGGTAACACTTCTGGGGAAGGTGAACCACGTGTTCTGCCTCTTATATAGTCAGAACAACCTCGAATTGAGCGTAGTTGTTTCGAAAACGAACCATGTGGGTATAATCGATTACTGCAGCATGTACACGTGGATGTTCTTGGTTGTTGTGGATAGTTGTTATTGTTGTGTTTATCTACCATGTGACGTGAATTTAACGCGGGCACCGATGCAAAGTGTGCGGGAGTAAGACGACTGTAACGCGGAAATGGATATGGATGATATGGTATCAAGTAACCTAAATGAAAAATCATATCGAGTAAACTATAAAAGCTAACAGGTGAGCGCAGACGGTAAGGTTGCCAGCGGTATTTTCCTTTTTTCTTCGATCTTTACTGGATTAGTCCCATTTAGTATACATTTAGTCCATTTGATCTGGGAAAGGAATGGCGCCCTTCCTACCCGTAGTGGTGCAAGCTAATGAAATATAGGCTATGTATTTACTGCCCCCTTTTTACTGGTTGCGAGTTAAATGACCATATGCTATTAACAAGATACACTTAAAAGTATAAAACCTCGGTGCCTTACACTTATATGTGCTTTTTGCGGTTATATGAAGTTATAGGAGGAATGAACTATCGTAAATACACATAGTTTTGAATCAATACTACTTTTGCTTGGTTACTAATTATGGACACTTTAGGAAAATGAGTGTCGCTAAATTTTAAGTTGGGAGTTATGTAGTTGCAAGTTGTGAGTTACTATTTTTTGTTGACCGAAATTTTCAATACAAATAGCCAATAAAGAATTAATCGTGATCTCAATCTTTCACAAATACTGATATTCCCGTTTGGGAAAAAAATCGAATAATTTCCATACGCATGCGCGAATTCTAAATACGTCTAAGTCGTGTTTTCAGGCCATTATTTTGAATCGATCTCAAAGTTTCACAAATAAATATCGATATTTCCATGCGTGAACTATAAATACATTTAAATCAAATCTTTAAGCCAGGAGTTCGAATCAGTCTCGATGTTTCGCATACATATCGGTATTAACGAAGAAATGATCATAAGGACACTTAACATATCCCATATTATTAGATCAAAATTTTGAGCCTTCATAAAGAAGCATCAATATTTCCTGTTAAGTTAATATTTCCATACCCATGCGCAAACTCAAAATACGTCGTAAATCGTGTCATCAGAATTGAGGTATCAGAATTTCGAAGGTGTTTTCGTATCCCGAACATTTTCACGTTTGAATAAAAGTATAACTACATGCAAAACATGATTTTCTTGAGTTATCTGAGGGATTATTTGTATTTGTTTCATAAACTGTTTTATAGATAAAACTGATACACAATTTATATACTGTTCTTGTGTTGTTATTTTTTCATTGTTCTTCTACCATTGCGTTATTTGGCTATATCTGAGAATTGGTTACATTTTGAGCATTAATCCCACTATGATGAAGCATGCGAGTAAATCAGTCATGATTTGAATTGTACAAACAGAAAATTGACACATTTTTTCGAACGAAAATGTTGAAGTTCAGCACCGAGTCGGGATCAAAATTCCGACCAAAAACATTTAGCAACACGTTTTTTATATAAGAAACTTAGGATTTCAGCGGGAAAGTTCATTATTTCTTAAAAAGAAGTCAAGTTGCACTGCCAAAAAGCATGAAAGTCTAACAAAGATACAATAAAACCGTTCATGGCGTATTCTGTTTCTGTGATAACTAAGGATTTTTTTTGGTCCAATAAAATCCACGAGACCAACATGTGTTTTGGAGGTTAAAATCTTGAAAAAGATGTATGGTTGTTCTTTACTGCTGGCAAATTTCAATTTAGTGTTTATATTTATACTTATATTTTGACGTAAATCTAGTACTGTTTCTTATATTTTGACGTAAATCTAGTACTGTTTCTTATAAAGCTCTTTCTTTATGGAAAAAATGTGTAATCATATTTAGATTCCGCGAATGCCATGCCTAAAAACACGAGGTATTTAGTGTCCACGTCAGCGTATGGAATTGACTTATTTTCCACACAGGAATATCGATACCGTCATGCATCGATTAAACGCCCC
>JAULBZ010004411.1:0-14804 GCA_032360805.1 Neoturris breviconis | reverse complement strand
TATGTTGCAGCCATCATATATTTAATATTTGATTTATAGTTTGTTCCACTATGTAGGGTTTGAGTTAGAAAATATAACGTAATGTGGCTTGATGTAATTGTTGTACCTCGTTTACCCAATCTTTTGTATGTTGTGTTGTAAATTGTTGTATAGAAACGACGACAGTAAGGCGATGTTTACATCACGAAGATAGAAGTATGTCTTGTTTTGATTTAGCTTTATGTTGTGTTGTGACTAGCATTAAAAGCACTATGAGGATGCAAAGCAAATAAGGTAAAAACAAAGGGAAATCCCTTAACCCTATCCCTTAAAAACAAAAATTATGATGACGTCAGCAAAAAAAAATCCGAGTTCCTTTCGTGATATACTATTAGCCTGCCAAGTTTCATCGTTATACTATTAGTCGTTCAAAAGTTATGGACTAGAAATAATTTTTCAAAAAAGCCCGGTTAAAATAAAGTTGAACAAAAGAAATAATACTCAAAACTGTTATATAGCAATTCACCATCCACATTAAGCACTGGGTTGGTTAGGGACCGTCTCAAAATATCGCTCCAAAACCAACTTTTTTGTTAGGGTTAAAATTGACAAAATTCAACAAAAATGAATCTGCAGATCATTGATTCAGTACTCTCCTCAATAGGTTATTTTTGAGACGGTCCCTTATTCTACCCAGCGTCCGTAGTGCCTTGACCGGCTTTAAGAAAATAAATATTCAGAATCCTCCCGCCGCTATATGCGTTGTGTATACAGTTTCTGCAGGCTACAAAGGGTTTGACTAATTTTGCCGGTTTCAGGGAGTGTCCGTTTTGTACATGTTTGATTGCATAAAGAACTTGAAATTGGCGGCCGCTACGAGTCCAGCAATCCGGTCCACAAAGGTCCTAAAAAGATGAATCTATGCTTCGGATGACCCTATCGACGGAAATAATAAACTCGAAAGAAGTAACAGAGATTTTGCATACACTGTTCTTTTCTATTCCTGTTATCGGGATGTACAATAAAAGAAGTGCTTTTTCTTTAGCTACTTTCCAGTTGGGGGAAAACCGTGACATTAAGGATATTTATCGAGCGACTGAGATTTCTTTATCTTCTTTGCTTCTTTATTTTGACGCCGCAATTCGATGATTCCTTATGTGAATGCGAAGTGAAACGTTTTGAAATTCATTAGGCAAAATAAAAATATTTTACCACTGTTTAACTTCTGAAACCCAGACAATAAACTCGTTCGTCTCTTTTCATATCCCGCCTGCGTACATCACCGTCCTTCCCGAAGCCGAAAAGAAACTTCTTTTCCGATTATCTTCGACCATCGTAAATGTCGCTTGCGGGGTGGAAAATGTAGCGTTGTGGCATCCTCTAGCAACGAATCCTTATGGGACCTAAATTGGTAATTATTTTTCACAGGCAATAAGAATGGCTTTATGTGATATATTTATGCTGCTTCTACGGAGGAATCAGAGAATCGAACTAGTGGACAAAAACCTGTTCAAAGTCAGCAGTAAAGACGTTAGAAAAACGTTGTTCTTCTAGCGCTGATACTGCAGACTTTAAACAAGTTTTTGCTTACTGGAGAACGACTTTAAAAAATGTAGCACTTGATGGATAGCATATTTCTCTGAAATGGCACGTAAATGCTTGCTCCGACCCAAACTGGAAACACATCAATAAATACCTTGCGTGGTTGTTTTTGTTGGTTTTCTTTTTGCAAATTTAAGTTGATTTGAATAGATTTGCACGCACATGGAATATTCAAAACTTTCATCTATTTGCTAGTGCTCCGGGATAAACCTGATATATATTTTAAAGATATAAGAAAATTAGGATTTGAGCGAGAACTGAAGTTTTTTTTTCTCAATATTTTGGAACTCAAGTTTTTAACTTACTTAAGCTGACACCTGGATCAAGTCTTGAAAATTCTCTCCATTAGACTCGAATTTCGAATTAAACCTTGCATCACACTATATCTTTGATTTTTTCGAGTGAAGTGTCTCTTTTGATGAGATCTATAAAGTTCGTTTGTTTTCTACCCATTTTCACTCTTCCTATAGTTGTTGGAAATTCTGACTTATAATACGTTACCGGCCCGAGTTTTAGGTCGATTGCTCAAACCATTTCAAGCCGACCTACCAATATTTGCCATCCTACCCTAGTAGTTCCCACCTAAAAATTTGAAATACCAAACCTCGTTCCCAGGGCTTCTTTTCGCTTTTTTGAAGGGAGGACGGCGCCCTGGAAACGAGGTTGTGAAATACCAAAAATACAATAATTATAATTTAAAACTTGATTTGCCTAAAATATTCGGATATTTTATACAATTTTCTACCTGATTTTTATAGACAGGATACTAATCCTTGAAACTCTGTCAAAGAACTACGTTTTGCCTCTCCAGAATAACCCAACAGAAAGTATGGAACAATTTCCAGTCATTCTTTATTTGTGTTTTGAAGAGAGCACGTACTTTTTTGAACAAATTGCCGAAGTTGAAAACGTTGACGTCGTCATTGTAAAAAATGCTGACGTCAGCAAAAAAAATAATACCAATTTGAAAAGATGTTGTGCTGGGCTATAATCCTCCAATGTTCATTAGTTCCCTCCCCTCGGATGAAATATGCTACCAATATACCCCGGGTAAACTTAAAGGTACATATTGACCCGTTTTGACCAAAATTTCAAAATCTATGTCAAGTTGACAAGTCACACACACTGCTCATACCCAGAAAATTATCAGGAAATGGCAAAATGTCTGATTCTTTTCTCTGAAAATGGAAATTGTTTGGCCAAACAAGACACATCGTACCGAAGAAACCAATCCATTGCAAACTCACCTAATACACCTGCACAAATTCATATTTGTTGAATTTTGTCAATTTTAGTTGATTCAACCCTAACAAAAAAATTGGTTTTAGAGCGAAATTTTGAGATGGTCCCTTACAATTGTGGTAAGGTTTGTAAAGCCCATCATTGCGATGATTGATTTCCGAGGTACCGTAATATTACATGGTAATTAGAAACTATTCATCGTTGGTAGGATGACTCGCGAGGAAGATTCTTTACCACAAAGTATTTTCCTTCATCAAGAAATAAATTGTTTTTTCACAACAATTTAGGTTGCGATTGATCTAAAGAGATAAAGAGGATGGAATGGTGACATTTTGAAAATTAAATGACTGCATCACCTTGAACAACCGATAACCTTGCAAAGATGTTTTATGGCGTTACTTGACAGCGGATTACCGATGAAGTAAACTTTTCAGTGTGCATGCGATGACAGATTAAAGTCGAAGTAACGTCGCGACTTTGTTTTGACGTTGTCTCAACGACGTCATGATTCTATCAAATAAATTTAACTTAAAACAAGATTATCACTGTAGAGGAGGGATTTTTGACTAGACCCTAGTTCCCACAGCCCAACCTATATGACCGTAAGTCTCTGGTATCGGCTTTTGGTCACTGTTCCAGTCTACAGCACATAATGGTCGGTGGTCTACGGTATTGGGTCCAGAGTTTCGTTCTTACCCATTGCCTTCCGGTTCCAGCGCCGAAATTTATAAAGTTATTGGTCTCAATCTATTTGGTTTCTGGGTCCCTATTCAGGGTCCAACGTTTAATATATTAGGTTTCTGGGTCTCAAGTGTCTATCCTAGGTCCCACTTTTATGAAGACAACGGTTTTAGTCATCATTAGTTCGGTGTTAGGTGTTTTGTATAAACAGGCTACGCACTGAACAAAGCTGCAGAATCATAGCTAGCTAGCTAGCTAGAGTACAAACAAAAGAAGAACTGCGAAAACTTTATAGTCTTGTATATGTAACGAACCATGATTTTAAGCTTAAAAACATCAACATTAGAGTTTTAACTTGGTTTATATTAGCAGTAAAAAAAATGGTTACATACACACAGACCCACAAATACGAAACTGAAGACGAGTTGACCCTACGGGCACCCGTCAATAAACCAAAAGACTTAAAGGTAACTGATTACGAAAAAAGGTAACATGATGTGTCAGCAAAAAGTTCGTGATGTCATATTATGCGACCAGTTCTTTTACAGAATGCAAGCTGCAGCTAAAATAAAAAAAATTACCGAACTTAAAACAGAAAGAATTCAAAATTTAAACATCACTAAAACCCTTGCAGCGAGCTCTTCCGTTATTTCAAATTATCGAAATGTGTTTACTCTTGGTTTACTTCCCCTTTAACCGAATGTGGTGAAAATTTCCTATGTAAATCAAATTTTCAAAAAACCTTCTTGTCCCAAGCGTGATTATGGTCGAAACGTCGTATAAATGTGGCCTCCACTTCTCCCCTTATGATTTGGGAATGATATGTAGGTAGGCGACATATAGTTGAAAGCGGTTAAAATATTATAGAAATCAAATTTCTTCCCCTTCGAAATATATTTTATCAGGTAAATTACTAACGCTTCATAAATAGCCTCTTCCACAGACCAAGTTCGATTCTTCCAGATCTCACTTGGTCTGTTTCCTACTGCAGTTAATGTAATACATTGACGTCAGAATTTATTAACACGAAATGCAGAAGTAAACAGACTAGGAGAGAGGATCGATATTGTCTGTAGATCAGGCTATTCATAAAAAGTTCGGTTTATTAGCATTTCTAAGATTAAAATTAAGAATGATGTTATACCCAGTGGGCAAAAACTTGTTCAAAGTCCTCAGTAAAGACGCTAAAACAACCCCGTTTGACGTTGTTTTAGCGTCTTTACTGCGGACTTTGAACAAGTTTTTGCCCACTGAGTCGGTAATTTTACTTTGTTTTTGTCTGATTTCTATAAATATATATGAATTCTTGTAATTATGGAAATATTGAGTGTAAAATACTCCGGAAATTCCGGAGAACGTATCCAATAACCCGGGAAAAGTCATAAATTTGAACTGCACTACTTCCTTACCTCCACGCATCGTGAATTTGCGATAAATGTTTACGTGTTCCGTTCACAGCGTTTAAATAATTTTGCGGCAAAAAAATTGAGAAAATACGATTTGCCATAATACCTAAACGGACAAAAACGACGTTATAAGAATGTATTTCCAAATCGGCAAAACTATTTCTCCGCAAATATTTTGTCATCCTCTTACGAATATCCATGTCTCAAGTAGTGAAAACATTGCTATATACTGCAGCACAAAAATAACCTATTTGGGCCGTGCATAAGTTACCAGAGTGGAATAGAAGAAAATTTTGCCAGCGGTCTCGTACTTTAGGCTCATTTTTGCCGTTACTAGGTCCTCAATGGTCGAAACCCAAAGATTTTGCGCACGTCCTTCCCAAGTTTTGCATCAAATGCTGGAACCAAATTTCAAAATGGTAGCACTTCAGGAGCATCGCCTAATAAAAAATGTTTACGCCAACAACGATGTCACAAAGTGATAGAATAGCCCATCCAAACTCCGGTTGGTTAACGCTGACACTAAATTAATGCTTTTTTCTACAACATGTCGGATGTTCAAACATCCCTATGAAAACTGGTCGGTGTACGCTTTTTATTATATAAGCTGAACATTGGCTTTCTTACCTTAGAGATCTCAGGATATACAAAGTCTTTCAAAAAACTAAATGTTTAAAAAGAAAGAGCCTAAAACGTTGATTAAACATGTTTATTTAGGTGGGTGTATTAAAAACATGTTTATTTAGGGAAGGTAACCGTAGAAATCTGGGAATAGTGGTTTATTATTATGCAGTCAAAATTTACTGATGTTTTTAAAAAAATAACGTGCAATCATAATACGCGAGAAAAATGGTTTTTCCCCTGGAATATTTTCATATTTTGTTACTTGGCCGCCCATTTTAAACGTCAAATTCTCAAAAGTATGAAAAGTATGAAAATCAATTTTTTGGGGGGAAAACGATGGAAAGTTTTACATCCTGAGATAGTATTCGGTTACATTTCAAATCGTGATGCCTACCGAATATTTTCTCGTATTTTCCATGGGATTGTGTATTACCATATGGAGAAATACGGGCCAGTATTCGCTAGGTTTTTGTGGCTGTATTTAACATATTCTCAAGTCTGATCAGTAACGAATCAGTTCATAAACGTTTGGCATTATGGCAGATCGATATCATCCACTACAACCATCGGTACATGCGGCACCAGCTATTGACAAGGTTTGGCGATATCTCGAACTTGGCTCTATCTTGAACCAATCCTCCGGTCGCTTGGTAATTACGCACTCATTTGGACCCAGAAGCCCTGGGAACGAGGTTCATTTGGACCAAAAAACTCTCGATATCTCGAAGAAGTTTTCGGGTCCTGTGGCCTCTCTCGTTATCTCGAACTTTTCCCAAAACCCTCGGAGAGATTTCGCGTTTTCGAGCTAAAATCGAATGTTTTTTAAAATTTTCGCAACAAAAACTGAAAAAAATCTGTGGTTGAAAAATGCAAAAAAGGATCACCAGAAGCATTATAATTTTATTTGGGAAACCAAGATTACGTTATATTTCCCAAGTCTAATATTTCGACTTCTATCCCGAAGTCATCATCAGAGAATACTCAGTTTTCATCATTAAGTTTTATGGCCGAATTAACATTTTTACAGAAAATATTGTATTTTAAGCATCAGTCAGAGGATTTTCTTTGTTTTTAGTCCATTTTTAGTCCATCCTACGCAAATTCTGCTTATTTTGCTTTTATTTTTTGGCACTCCACCGTTTTTTTTTGTTTTTTTTTGCTTTCGTTAGGCTCTGCGGAGGAGAGTGCCATTAAGTTCGTGTGAAGAGGTAACTTCTAGTGCTGAAATTTATTCTAAGCAATTATTTTGTTTTATAAGAACCTCGTTGTAAGTTCAAACTCAAAAATGGTAAAAAAACAAAGAACATTCTAAGCGTTATTTTATAAACATCATTTTTTAAACATCATTTTAAAAGAAAACATTGAATCAATGTGTTTCCTTCATAAAGAACATGAAATGCATCAATGTTTTTAAAGAAGCACAAGAACATTAAGATTCGATTTTTTATGAAGGAAACACATTTCTTTTAAATCATTGTCAACATCAACACGTCTTTTTCTTTAACACCAATAAATGAATGCAACTAAGCATATTGAACCTGGAGTAAATTATACGTATTCTTATATACAAAAAACGTGTAATGGGACCTGAACTTAGCTGCTTCAAGCTGCTTATAAAATAAAATAAATTTGCATTCACAGTTGATAAGAAACCACGTGACATTCGCATTCACAGTTGATCAGAAACCACGTGTAATTAAAGTATGTAGATGTGCAAAGTCTGGTTTACACTCCACATTTTTTGAAGTTTATAAATCTTCGTTTATTGAATACTAAGCACACGTAGCTACCTTAAGTGGATTAATTTTCGCGAAGATTTCGAGAAATTCGCGAATTTTGGATGGCAAAAATAAGTCCTCGCAAAAATATAACTTACAGTTACATTACTCATTCGCGAAAATAGGTACTCGTGCAAAAACTCAATGTAGCTCATTCGCGAAAATATGTCCTCGCAAAATACAAAATGCAAAATAAAAGTGATCTCGCGAAAATTAATCCACTTAAGGTACTCTAGTATCCAGACTTTCCAAATAAGACAAAAACCAGAAAAATTACTTTTCGATTGATTTTCATGTTGTAAATTCCGATTTAGTCTGATTTCCGTTTTACCTTCTGGTTTTCACAATCATGTGACGTCAATTTGTGCCAATCGAATGTCTTCTTTTGGCTTTCGCAGCGAATATTTTATCTAGTAGATAGGGCTGGTGTACTCGTATTTTGAAATACAAAATCTATAACCTCTAGATTTGATTGTCTTTCACATTCCCAAATTTTTAGCTTAGTGAAAATCAACCGTAAAGGGTGTTAAAAATCAAATCTATGATGAAAAATGTTCGGTATATTCCGTATATGGACGTGTATTGCCATATATGGTAATAAGCACTCCATATATGGGAATATATGGGACCGTATTTGGTAGACTTTCACGCTGTGATAATAATGAATAATATATACCAAGTGGACGAAATTTTGTGCAAAGTCCGCAGTAAAGACGCTAGAACAACGTCGAAGAAGGTGTTCTAGCATCTTTACTGCGGACTTGGAACAAGTTTTTGCGAACTGGGTAATAATATTTACCTGCTAACATATCATATTTTAAGATTGATTTCCACTAAGCGGAAAATTCCCTTCGAAAATCAAAAGAAGACATTCCATTGGTACAAATTGACCTCACACGCCGTGTGATGTCAATTTCTACCAATGGAATGTCTTATTCTGGATATCAGGTAAAAAAATTCACCCAACCTTAATATATATGATATTTTATAGAGTTATTAGAAACTGTAAACAGATATATTCCTGATAGAGATAACGGTTAAAAATTAACTACGAGTAATGAAGATGTCTTACTTAAGAATGTTAGCACTTATTGGCTTTATACTTTTTTGTTGTTATTGGACATTGGTTCCACCATTTATCAAAAACAAATGGCTTGTGTTTGTATCCTATAACATTGGTATATTGGTTACGCTTTCAGTATCAATAGTTGGTAATACAGCATTAATTAAAGTGTTGACACAGCAAAATAACGTGCATGAAAATCAATCATACCTGTTTGTTCTGGTGGCAGGAGCAGAAATGTTATATTGTTTTATTTATGCTACGTTTGAATTAACAATGTTGGTCACAAATACTAGAAATTTCAAGATTAATGCGAAATTATTTTGGGAAGTTATTAAAGCAGCATCGGCTTTAATGTTTGGATTGGAAACAATTTCAAGTATATCTATTGCTATGTATTGCGCGTTCAGATTATGTTTCCTTGTAAAGCTAGTAGAACAGACTGTATCAAAAGTCGTAAAAATAATATGTATTATTTTAATACTGTTGTATGGCTTTTTAGTTGCTGTTATTACTCACTTTAATTTTGACAAGTTGCAATCCAAATCCAAACCCATTTTTGAAGTGATCATGAACATTGGTGTTGCTGGCCATATATCGTGCATAAGTTTACTTGGAATATACTTTCTAAAAAAGTATAAACCAGTGGTTGAACCGCAGGGTGGTTTAATATTTCGATACATGTCGATAATGATAATCTTATTGACAATGTTTTTGCTTGAGACACCTCCGTACATAACGAACATACTACATCATTATTGTTGCGAGATGAATTGGAGAATAGGTTGGAAGATTGATACCATATTCAACAGTATTCGCTTACTAAAGACATTTGCAACATTTTCAATTTTGTGCATATTTGAGAAAGAGCTTCGAGATGCTATTTTGAAACTTCCATTGTTTAGATGTTTCAGTAATGAAAGCACTTCTGCATATACAGTTTGGTATAATCAGACAGATAGTATTGATATAATTAACCATGGACACGCTGTATGAAGTATAAGTCCTTCGTTATACATGTATTCAGTTTCAATACAGTTTATAATGTATAATTCCGTGATACATGTATACACTTTCAATACAGTGTCAAGTATAATTAGACAGATGATATAATTGTTGTAACTAATGATGGTGATCAACAAGCACTTATATGCAGGGCATGTGACAAACCTTTTTCAGGCAGGGGTGTGGGCTGCAGACATTCTATGATCAGACCAACCTCGTTCCCAGGGCTTCTTCTCTCTTGACGTTTTACGTGATCAGACAATTGATCAGACAGATGATATTATTGTTATAAATAATGATAACGCGATAAACCATAATATGTTAATAGCGATTCTTTTGATATTTTGCTTTATTTTAGGGGGTAAATATAGCAAATAATGTTATTTTATTCTTACTAATGTTTGATACATTACCCCCTGTAAATATTACTAGGAATGTTTGTATGATAATATATGTTGACTTTACGCGTAAACCCAAAGAACGTTTCAACACTACAGCATTGTTCCATCAAAGGTTACGGAGTAGGCTCTGGGAGCCCTAAGAAGCGTAGCGTAATATGGATAAGCTTCAACGTGCGACGACCTTATATAAAAAAGACATTAAAGACCCTCGAAACGAAGTTGGTTAAGCTTATAGGTTTGTCTAACGCTTGTCGGCTCGTTTTGAATGCTTTTAAATTGTTAATATTTGTTGGCGAACATGACGAAAATGAACTACAGGAAGTAGGTATAACAGTTTATTTACTTTGCAAATCAATATTTAAGGATTACGAAGCGTGAGCGTGCCACTATGTCCGCAAGCGAAATTTTTAAGACAAAGCTGGCAATGACCAAACTGAGGAATAGGCATAGGAATATTGATTCTCAGCAGAGGAAAGGCCTAGAATAGGCAAATATAGGCAGAGGCAAGGGAGCAAAAGAAAGGCAACAGAGCCAAAGCACCAGATGACCAAAGGCAAAGGAAAGATCCAGGCAAAGAAAAGGCAAGGGCAAGTAAGCAAAGGAAAGGCATCAGAGACAAGGCACCAGGCAAGGACCACAGGCACAGGCAACCGTCAAAAGAAAGAGTCCCAGCAGAGGAAAGGCAAAGGATTGGAATCAGCACCATTAAATTTGATCCCATCTCAATTTTCTTCAAAAACAAAACACTTTTAAGTTTTGGCCAGAATGTGGAAAAAACAATTTGGTTCAAATATCGAAAAATTGATACCAGATTTGGGATCAGCAACAGCAAATTTAACCCCATACCAATTTTTATAAAAAAATTTTAGGCCAGAATTTGGTCAAAAAAGGGTCATTTTTGTCCGAAGGTTGAAAAACTGATACCATTAAATTAAAAGACCATTAAATTTGGTCTAGTACCAAATTTCATTAAAAACGAGGCATTTTTTGGCCAAAATTTGCCTAAAATTTGACCAATAAGGATATTTTTGGTCATAATTTTGAAATATTGATACCAGATTTGGAATCAGCGCTTACAACAAAGAAAAAGTGAGTTTTTCTATGAATATATATTTTAAAAAAACTAATTTTTTCTTTGTTTTAAATTTTTTGTATGTAAGTATGTAACAGCACAAAGCTACTACCAAGATTAGCAGAACGACTATTAGAACTTGAGCCAAATCGACACGTTCAACGAACTCTGGGAATTCTTTAATACATTGTGTTTTGCGTTTTTCTGGAAAAAAAATCTGGAAAACAGCAAAAATGTCCTTGAACTGTCCAGGAATTCAGTTCTTTAAAATGAGTGCCTCCCCCCCCCCTTGCTGACCTGGGTATGGCTATCTAGAAAGGCCAGATTCTGATAGGTGTCCAATTAAGGACTATTTTGGCATATTTCTTGTTTTCTTTAGTCATAACTAGCTATGAAATAAAGGTCCGTATATATATATATTTGTAGTAGTAACCAAGATAGCTACCTTCTTCAGATCAAAAATTAAAATACGAAAACAAACTTCGCGACTGATCAGTCTGCCATCTTTTTAAAAAATAATAAGACGCCAAAATTTCCCTATTTATATGCTGCGCCATAACCTCTAATAATTTTGCCGTGGAGTTCTTTAATTTGCCGTGGAATTCTTTAATTAGCCGTGATGTTCTTTAATTTGCCGTGTAATTCTTTAATTAGTCGTGATGTTCTTTAATTTGCCGTAGAATTCTTTAATTTGCCGTGACACTTGTGGGTCACCGTATCACAGCGATGACTGACAGCTATTTACCTGTTGGAAGGAAATAGTGAGATGGTTTCTAATATGATTTTCGATGTGATTTCATTTTATATTTATGCTTTTATAACAAATGAAATACTACATCTTCAACGATGAAAAAGAACAGCTCGTTGAATTTTACCCGAATGACGGCGACAATATCTTAAACATCATGGACGATATGAAATTGGACATCGATCAGCGAATGGTAACTGGAAGAGGATCAGAAGATCTTCTTCCAACGCGCCATTAGGCAGGACCATTGGAATAAACACGTGGTTACTACAAATATGTTGGGTTTGTAAGATAAGAAAGGATATACTGTAGCATGTAATACTGTTATCTAACTGTGAAGTGGAGTGAGTTTGTAGATTGTTGTCGTCTGAGATTGTGGTTGGGATAGATTGAAAATTTTACAAACAACTCTTTTTAATGTAGGGTGCACTGGCCAATTTAGAGGTATGCTATGTTATTTTTCTTATGACCTCTTGTATGACTTTAACTTTTGTTGACCTGGATAAGTTGGAAGATTTATCTTGTATGAATTTTTAGCTTATGAATTTATTAACTTATTCCGTGCAAATGGTAAGCAATTTCAGTAAGTCATGCATGAAGACATATGAAAAAAAACATAGCAAACTTCTGGCTGGTACACGACTGCATTAACAAGAGTGACTTTGAGAGAACCGGCTACTCGATAGGTCAAGTGTTGTAATATTTCAATCAAGGGAAAGCGGAGGAGAACATAGTTAGATACTAATTTAGAAAAAAAAGAAATAAGAAAGAAAAAGAAACAACAAAAAAAGAAAGAAAAATATATAGAAAATCTAAAAATAAAATGAATACCGCATATACTTTTTTGTTATACATTCGTTGGGCAATCTTCAAACTGCAAGTAAAAAGTTAAGTACATAATCACTCTCTATTTGGCTAAAATTTCAAAATCTGAAAAATTGTTGAATTAAACGATTTTTTTTTATCTATCAATGTGTTTCACCAAATAATAAGCAGGCTACCACGGACATTAAAAACATCTACCTGTTGTCTAGAGCAGATTCTATAAGATCACTTGGATTAAACAAAAGATTACAAAAGATTCAAGGGTTGTCCACAACACGAACTTCTACTGAACCATAGAATCAAGTTCCCCTGAAACATACATCCTGGGTAACTGTTTTTTACCAGAGTTACTCCTCGACAAAGAGAGTTCCTTGTGCATACCTAGTTCGCAAAAACATGTTCAAAGTCAGCAAAATAACGTTAGAAAAACGTTCTTTGATTTTTGTACGTAGTGCCTACAGTTCCAAACCTTATCAATAGGTACGCGACGCCATATCAAATTCGAAAAAATCTCGTTTAGACATCGCAACGTCCAAACGACGTTTTTTAGACGTTAATATGACGTCGTGTGCTTGATAAGGAATCACTAGCTAATAATCACTCAAGCGGATAAATAACTGGCTTCAACGAAGTAACAAAAAGAGTTTCAGAATTTCACGTTTTCACTAATAGCGGATCACCGCTAGGCGAATTCGTTCGCGTGAATTATAAATGAAGTCATTAGTTGGAAGCGACGTCACCTGGCATGGCTTCATTTAGAATCAGTGCGAGCGAATTCGCCTAATAGAGATTCGCCTTAAAAGATTCAATTGTAATGGTGATTTCCATATCGGGCATAAAATTCGCTGCGAAAGCCAAAATAGGGCAGTCACAATCACGTGGTCACAAACGACGTGAAAGCACATGCCGAAACACGGCGTCGGGACAACAACGAAAACACATCAAAATACGTCTTTACGGCTGACTTTAAAAAAGTTTTTGCTCATTGGGATATATATTAAAAATATATTAAAATCGCAAAAATTTCCGCATATCGTATTTCCTCTATTGAACGCCCACCCTCGTATAAGCGTTCCCTTCGATAACTACGGATAAAGTACTTTATGTGGAAACCGGTCATGTTGTTCGAGACAACAACTATTTCAGATATCTATATCTATATCTATTATGTACAGTATTACCAAACGGTAACTTGTTGGAGTTTTATCAGAAAAGTTCGTTAAGATGAAAATAGTTCAGGACAAAATGTTGATCGAGATTCGGAAAAGCAAACCTCTCGCTTGCTTCGAACGAATTGATCAGACTTTTTAGCCGTTTGAACAAATTGGCCAGTCCTTTTAGCCCACCTTCTGCAAATCATTTCAATAATCTGTTTTGTGACTCTCTGCGGAAAGAATATCATAGTTTTGGCGAAGATATAAAGATAAACTGTTTTATTTATAAGAAGTGTGTGATTAACTAAACCGCATATAAACCTCTACCTATAAATCCATCAGACTATGTTTAAATAGTGACGCAATTTTTAATCGATGGAAATAATAGCGATAATTTTTAACCAAGGAATTTTTAACTGACAAATATTTATTGCCTGGAAATTTCCAAAAAGGCAAGTCAGCAGCCGAAAAAGACAATTAAGGCAATGATGAATGTGTAAATGCTGTTATTAATGTAACTGATGCTAAAAAACATACAAAAAGAAAACTAAAATGGATAAACATAACTATTGACTAATATTGAAAATACAATCGCCCTAGTTCTCACTAAAGGTGGATTTCTATTAGCAGAAAATTCCGCGTGGAATCCAAAAGAAGAAATTCTATTGGTAGATATTGCAGTGTGATGTCAATTTCCAACAATGGAATGTCTTCTTTTGGATTCTGCTAATGGAAATCCAGCTTTAAGCGTGTTGGTTAAAAATGAAAAATTTCTTTGGTTAAAAGTGAGGAAAGTTTTCCATAGCGACGACGTTCTTTATTCAAGAAAATTCTAGCTGACTATATTTTTTTCCGGCAAATCTTTATCCGATAATGTCTGTGTAAACAATATTCAATCAATGTGGGAAATATTTCAAACGTTAAAATGTCGTGTGGTCAATGTCGTATGCTGGGAATGATCAAACGACAGTTAAACAGCGTGTGATCTTTATGCTTTAACACCGTGTTTTTAAACGATCCTCAATGCACATACGGAAGCACCATGCTCATTTAAAATATAAAGAATACATTATTAAACTAGTATCGTCATCTTTGATAGAATACAATTACTCATCGTCCTGTCAATGAAACTACTTCTTGCATGAACTCGCCAGACATTTCCAAGCCATATCAAAAGCAAATAACAAAGCTTCTATAAATGTAATTACACTTGCGCCAAGACAT
>JAULBZ010004410.1:0-14805 GCA_032360805.1 Neoturris breviconis | reverse complement strand
ATAGGCGAAAAAAAATATTTTTGAACTGAAAATTTTGTCCGAAATTTTTGTCCGAAATTTCGAGAAATATGTCCGAAAGTTTTTTCGCCAAAGTTTTTTTGCCGAATCTTTATCCGCCAAAACTTTTAGGGATTAATGTACACATTTTCTCTTGTCATCACAGATATTTGCCTCCCAGGGTACGGTTTTCGTGTAAACTTGTGTATTAAAAATGTGCATTTACGTCAGAGATCATCAGCATTTCTTTGATGTTTTATATTCTTTATATACTTTTTGATGTTATTCTTATGCATATTCGTATAGAAATTGATAAGAATAATGTTTTATGAGAAAATTTTTATGTTCCCACCAATATAAGAATAATTTTATTCCTATAAAGAATATTTATAAGAATAAGATAATCTCATTTGGGTGGGGACCTGGGCATTAGTAGTAGCCAACGATATAACTTTGATTGTTAGCTCGGTCTATGATGCACAAGTCATATTTTCCGTTGAGTCTTACTTCTGTTCTCATAAACATAAACAAAGAATTAAACACAATCAGATTTGTCAATTTCTACCAACTTTTGTCAGTATTCGTTTGAACCAGCCATCAGGCAGTGTGCGTGGATGTTAGCTATAGTTCTGCTGAAAATCCCACTGGTATTTTTTGAAACTGAAAATGTGATGTTTGTGCATGGGCCGAGATATAAGGTTTTCACTTTCACTTCCAGATGTAGTTAGTAGCTATAATAAGGCTTTTATATAATGGGCTATTCTATTTTATATCCATACATGTATGGTGGAAGTAAATACCATAAATTGTATTTAGTCCTGGAAAAAGTGATTAGAAAACTTATTACCCCCTGGAAAAAAGTTTCATTAACAATCACACCCCTTGTGTATTAAAAAAAAATACATCTGAAACTGGTGGGAAATGTTTTGAAATATGCACTTTTACCCCTTGAAATTTAAGGAAATTAGTCCTAACTACCTGACCCCCAGTATGGACTTAAAATGGAATAGTAGCCTAATACCCATCCTCCTGCTTCTTTTTCCCACTGCCTTCTTCTTTCTCTGAAGGACGACCTAGGTGAAGAGGGTTCTTTCTCTCTCTCCACACCACCCCCATCCCCCTCTCAAAAAATCAAAAAACAAATGAAAAGTTGTTCTTCTTACGAACTTACGAAAGCTATAAGGACGAATATTGTTAGCAGTGCATTCCGAACTGATGCCATGTTTGCCACCATCTTCGTACCACGCGAATCGAATATTCAAACAGGTGTCAAAATTTAGTTTGTTTTGATTTTGAGCTCCGAGTCCTACCAAGTCGGCTCTCCACCGTAGCTTACATTTTTGATTGTAACACGATTAAAATACTAATTAATTTATAATAGTTTATTGTCCGGCTATATCAAACACTATTTATTTAATTTCTTCTGCTTTTTATCTGTTTATAGTTTTATAGCTTTTTTTGTTTCATTTCTTCCGCCATAGCCTCTACGACAAAGAACATTCTCCCCCTCTAGAAGTACAAAGCAAGTTGCCCGCAAATGAGACCTGCATATTTTATGTACCGTAAGTGCATCGATCAAACGCCCCCTCTCAGTCTGTGTTCTACGGACCTGGTTTTTACTAAAAACTTTCTATAGTAGCTTTCATTTTTCGTTTCTCAATTTTTTTTGTTAAAATAGTCGAAAACTATTTTATTATTCTGTCTGTACCGAGAATATAATGTTTGAATCGAATGTTTTCCCTGAACAATATATTGGCCCGTAAACTCCGGGAGGAAATATTTTAATATTGAATATCGAAACCAGGCCATGCTAGTCCAGGTTTTTTGAGCGGGACGAGTTGGAAGTAACTTTCAGTTTCGGAGGAATCAGTGGCCGAATCGTGTCGAATCGGGGAAAATCCAGACATCCAGAGCAAACTGGACGTAAAGATTTGAAAAACAGTCCTATCAACGTGTAACATCAACATACGAAATGAAGTATCTATGGTAAGTAGTAGATACTACAATATGCATGTTTTTTTGTTTATTTTAGAATTCATCAAAGAAAGCTATTTATTGTAAGTGTCTCCCCGGGTGACGTCTCTATGAAATATGAGGACTTTTTTTTGTTATGACATTGTCATTGAGTTTGTTATAGTAAGTAGGTAGTTTATTTATTGTTTGAATTTTTCTATTTGCTGATTAGAATTAAAATTTACCTTCCCCACTTAATAGAAAAAAATTAAGACATAAAAACCTTTCTCGCACAGTAAGTGTGTGCGATGATGTAATGTAGCTAGGATATATAAATATATATATATGCAGGTATACGCGACGTCGAGCGGAAAATTACTTCCCACTCCTTCCTCTCTTGCTTCCAAGTTTCCTTCAGTGATTTGATTCACTTGTGTTGTCCAACATTCCGAACCAAGCCTACTGTTGTTCCGGTCTGTAAAATTTTTGAAATGTCAAAATACAAATATAGTAGCGTACCCTCGTCTAACTCCGGACAACTTCTATTTTCTTTCGTAAGAAGCCTCAGAATCCGCTTGACATCTTCAATTTGCCCGATAGAGTTAAGCATCTATACAAACCATTATGGAAAATACACAAACCATACGGGTTCGGTATTAGAAACCATACGGGTTCGGTATTAGCAATCTGCAAATACGTTCGGATTCTTGCCACATGCGTATTTCTAAATTTGACCAGCTAGGCGAGACATGCGCTCGTAGTTTCAACTCCGGACACCCAAGTTAAAATGTAGTACGCTTTTCTGACAATCAAACAGATACTGTAACTGCACTTGACCCATAATACATAGCTGTATTTGATTAATCAACCATATATAAGGGTTGCACAGTGTTTAAATACTTTCTGTAGATAGATGTAGTCACCCGGAGTTAGACGTAGTTGCTGCTCTGAAATAAATTTATTTATCGCTTGTCTTAATGTGTCCCAGCTGTTGTTCTGTGCCCGTTTCACTTCATGGTAAGTACTTGAAGTTTTTATCTAAACTCAAATACATTACCGCGAGGTCGCCGTGAGACAAAAAGAACAGAATTTGTTCAAAACTGTCCAGAGTTAGATGAGTGTACGCTAGATGCAAATGGTGACCAGCGAAATGGCATAATTATGTTTTTTTCAGTTCATTTTCAATGAAAAATGGATGCGATTTGTGCTTGGAGATATTAATCCTTTTTAAATATCTTTATAACGTCTACAGTAGTTTATACAGTATATGCTCCCTGCCCTCTAAAGTGGATAGTAAAATTATTGTTGTTTTGCCTCTTATTGTATCTGTGCTATGATGATGATATGCCATGATATTGATATAACGTATACCTTTTTTTGTACTCAACCTCAACTGTACCTAAAGTTATTGTACTGCATTGTAAAGCCGCACAAATATGTTTTTTATCGATCCTCACAACATGATCACAAAGAATAGCAGAACCTGTCCTCAGCACCACCATGGTACATGGTTGTCATCTATAGAGTAAGTGACCCATTCCCATGAGGGCCAATGCTTCCATTTATCTGCTCCCAGTGCATCTTCAACAACTCCTATTGTTAACTTTCAAAGGAGACATTTAACATAGAACTCCTGGTACCTTCTCGTCCTTTTCTTATTTTAGTCTACCCATACTCTCAGTATTTGAAATTAAGATTAAAATTTACCTTGATCCTCTGCTGCATTTTGAATAATATCCAAAATATTAGAACCTGTCAATATATCAAATGTTTGTTCAACAGTGTGCTTCATCAGATATTGACCACAGTACCAGGACAGCAGTTAGTGGACTTCAGGAGTCAGTACCATTAGATTTGGCACACAACTATATAGGCAGTGTTTGAAATAAGAACAAATTATCACTGTGGAGGAGGTATATTTTGAGCATTGCTTCAGGCTCTCTAGCCTAAAGCATTACTCAAAAATCAATCCCCCACAGCGATTATTTGCTCAATAAGCCTGAATATATGTTGTGTGATTCGATTAGCATTTATCACAGTGATACTATCATATGTACTAAGTAGCAACATGCAGAAAAGGATTCAAATTAGTCTCCAAGATGCACCTCCACAGGGGAATGCTGACCTGAATTCAGAGACTGTGATGTTTCTTAGATGTTTTGGCAAGGGGTTTGGCATAATTTTACTGCATGATATCTTCTTGGTTGCATGTTTGAATACTTTGTAGATGGGGTGGTCAGGCAACTATTTGTATTATATGTTGTATTATATTATGTTTGTATTATATGTTGTATTATATGTTGTATTATTTGTATTATCCTCTTTCATCTTCTTTCTGCTGCTGTATATTGTTGTTTTATCGTTTCTAGGTAGAGAATGAAACATTACATTAAATGAGATGGGGAATCTTTGTACCTGTTTTTCAGCAAAACCAGTTAAACCAACGATAAAATCAACAAATATAAATCTTGAACCAAATACTGAGTAAGATTTTATTTTTTTGCTTGTTCATTTACTGTGTATAAATCTTATGACACCCCTTTCCTTTTAAATGTCTCCCACACTAGTTCAAAATATACTAAGGAAGCCTATCCTAGTGGGCAAATGTTGTTCAAAATCTACAGGAAAGATGCTAGAACAATGTTTTCAATGTTGTCCTAGCATCTTTACTGCAGACTCTGAACAAGTGTTTTCTCATTGGCATTGTAATTAAGGGAGATCTTTTTTTTGGGTGACCTCATGGATGCTAAACTGTATTTCAAGCAGTTTAGAAGCAGTGGACAACATAATCAGTACTTTTATGATTATATAAAAATTTGAAAACAAATAATGAATAGAAACCAGGTCAAATGAAATAGAACATAGAAAGAATGATTTAATTCGACGTGCACAAAATAGAAATATTTAAAAAACTAAGGAAGAAATATTTAAAAAACTTTCTGTATATAGCCAACAAACTTTCGTAAACACAAGAACGAAAACACCAAGAAAGTGAAAGTAGGCTTACAAAAGAAGAAGAAAAAAACACACTCTATGGAATGGTTTGTCCGTATATATGAGCTGAAGAAAAATAACCAAGTATACGCCATTAATTGGAATATAATTACAATGGCCAAACCTTTACAGTAACGCTTCCAAACGATGCAATTTATGTATAACAGAAAAGTTATACACCATTAAACGCAACAATGCAACGCTTTTAAATACTCGATCGGAATTAATATCAAAGGGCCGTCATAAAAACAAGTTTTTATATAAAAAACTATTCCACTGAGATCACTCGAAATGATTTTATTTTTTGTAAAATGTATTTGTAAAAAAATTGTGTATTCAGTTACATCGTGTAAAAACGTGAAACTTCAAGTAACGAAAGAATTAGTAAAATGATACTGTTTTGTTTTTAATTCTACCAAATATCAAAATATGTATATATATGTGCTTTGTATATATAAATACCAAATCATGGGCTCTATTTATGGCTCTATCAGCCAACATGATTTCAAAAATAGATTACGATTAGTCATCATAATTGCCACTGGTTCTTTCACTTTGCAGGAGGGATGTTTGAGTATAGCTTCAGACTTGACAGTCTGAAGCTATGCTGAAGAATCACTCCTCCACAGTGATTATTTGTTCTTACGGTGTTTTGACCATTATTTAGGGATCATCAGAGGTCATCCCAAAAAAAGATGTTGTTTTTTAAATCATTCCCTCCTCAAGGCTACTAGGAGAGGGAGTACTTTTTTTATCCTCTCCAGATCATATCTTTCACATGACAGGTGACACAACCCTCAACCTACTCTATTGACTTTGAAACATGGCCGGAACCACTATAAAAGGAGGGGTCAACCATTTGTAACAAATTGGTTTGCAAGAGTTTAAAAAACTACCGGTTATCACTATGGCTGAAAATATTCTAAAAAAATCTCTCCACAGTGCTGACTGGCAGTTATTTTATTTTATTTCTATTTTAGGTTAGATTTTACAGATTTACCTTCGAACACATACATTGCTAAATTTAACTATACAGCTATCAATGCAGACGATATATCTTTTAACAAAGATGATTGTTTCGAGGTGTTGGATGATAAATTATACAATTGGTGGAAATGTCGTTGTTTAAAAACAAAGAAAGAGGGTTTCATTCCAAGTAATTATGTTGCGAAGTTTAATAGCCTGGAGAATCATGAGTAAGTCAGTGCTCAAAATAAAGGTTGTTTTCCACTTCAGAAAATTTATGCGTAACAAAAAATGTGCCTTGTAGAAAGAAATTATAGACATTCCATTGGTAGAAATTGAAATCACACGGTTCCGTTTCTGTTTCACAGGAATTCTTCTGAAGTGGAAAACGGCCTTTACTAATCACTGTGGAGGAGGAATGTTATAGCATAACTTCATGTTTGAAGGTATATGCTCTTCTCTTATTTGGTCTTATTTTGAACAATGGTATTTAACCTATAGATTGAGATCTCATTCTGTAAAATATATACAATGCTTTGCACTTTTTACATCAGCTCAATAATAATCACACTTTTAATGAATTTATCAACCAATTTTTGTGAAATGTATGTAGCTACCTAAACATATATGTGAAACTTGTGCCAGTGGTTGAAGTAAGTAAGAGTAAATAATCAGTGTGGAGGAGGGATTTTTGAGTATAGCTTCAGGCTTTATAGTCTGAAGCTATGCGCAAAAATCACTCCTCCACACTGTAGACCACCAAACAAAGTTTGGATGGGCTATTGCTATCACTTTTTGGCAGCGGCAGCAGGGGTGTCTCGCTTTTCATAATAAACCATGTCCCCGAAGTACTAGCATTTTGAAATTCGGTACCAGAATTCATTGCGCTATTCTAGAAGGGCTCACCAAAATATTTTGATTTCGTCCACTCGGTCCTGAGTTTTGTGCAAAAAGGGTCCAAATTGAATTTTCGGTCCAATGGAAAATAGGATTTTTTCAAAAGTGGAGACTCCATTTTGATCCATTTCCTTTTTAAATTTTGAAATTAATTTTAATGTTATCGACTTTAGGGTCGTAAAACATTTAATTACTACTAAGAGCATAATTTGATCTTTATTACATTAATAATTACTCCCAATGCAAATTAGGAATATAATGACCATATGCAATTCAACAGAGGAAGAATTTTTAATAAAAGAATAGATTGTTTTAAAGAAAAATTATTGCTCTATTTCATTATTCTTTATTTATTAATTTTTATAACAGATGATGACAACCACCTTTTAGAAATTTTATGTATTAAGTTATGGTTTAAAAACATAGTATAGTCAAATAGTATAATATGTGTTATAGTGCCCCCCCTTCACCCACCCCCTCTCTCAGGTTATTAGACCCCTAAAGGCCCGGGTCTTACAGGGTTAATAAGGACATTAAATCCTAATGCCATGTAAAACTTGGGTGTTTATGAAATTGCACTACTCTCCCTCCTCCACAGTGACTTGACATAGTTTTACGTTGATAAAGGTGTTACGATTGTTTAGTTGACCTGAAACTTTACCATCTTAATGAAGACATATTGTAAACACTGTATAATGTGTGTGTGTCACTGCAAATCATATTTATGTGCTTAGGTTTAACTTTCACTTGGTTTTGGTGGGCTACTTTCAATACCATACCTTTGATTTGCTCTTATTTGGATCACTACAGTACTTACAAAAAATATATAAGAATTTTTATCCAACATTTATGAGTTGGGAGCAGTGGTTACGATTTGGTTTGAATGATCAAGAAAAGTGGTCATAAAATACTAATATTGTGAGTAGGAATTTTAATGAGTCATTTTAATTTTCTTTAAGTTGGTATGTTGATAAAATGAGCCGTACGCAAGCTGAACGTTTATTGCTTCGCATGGGTATACCAGGCGCATTCATTGTACGTGTAAATGAAAGAGGTGATTATTCGTTATCATTGCGTGATGCAGATTCTATCAAACATTATAGGATTTACCAAGAAAATGGAAAATTTACAATAAGCAAAAAAAAGGTTTTTACCGACCTTGAAGCTCTTGTTCGCCATTATAAAAAATCAGATGGACTCTCTCGGACACTAAAAGTTGCATGCCCTCAAATCGTAAATATTGGTGTAGATCAATGGGAAGTACCAAGGGAACGGATAGAGCTGATGGGACAGTTAGGAAAGGGGAACTTTGCAGAAGTTCGGGAAGGAAGGTGGAATGATACCATTAAAGTTGCTGTGAAAATCTTGAAGTCTGATAAAATGAAACCTGAAAAGTTCCTTCAGGAAGCTGCTATAATGAAACAACTTAATCATAAACGCCTTGTCCAGCTCTATGCTGTGTGCACTATCGGAGAAGGAAAACCCATCTATATTGTTCTTGAATACTTAGCGAAAGGAAATTTACTCGAGTACTTACGTTCAAGAGATGGACATAAATTAAGATTCAAAGACCAACTTGACATTGGTGCACAAGTTGCTGATGGATTGCAATATTTAGAAGAAAATGATATCATCCATCGAGACATTGCTGCTCGCAATATTCTGGTTGGAGAAAATAACCAGGTTAAAGTTGCTGACTTTGGTTTAAGTAAACTTGCACATACCGAATTAGAAGTTTCCGAAAATCCATGTGCAATTAAATGGACAGCTCCTGAAGCTATCTTACGTAACCTGTTTACAACTAAATCAGATGTGTGGAGTTTCGGTATACTATTGTATGAGATAATTACAAAAGGAAAAACGCCATACGAGAGTATGAATAAAGATGAAGCTTTTCAAAGTGTTGTTAATGGTTATCGAATGCCAGCTCCAAAAGATTGTCCTGAAAAGTTTCATAATATTATGTTAGAATGTTGGTTTAAAAATCCTGAAAAGAGACCAGGTTTTGAACGTTTAAAAAACACATTGGAGGAGTATACTTTCCCCCTTATCAATGAACAGAATGAGACGTCAGTCTTATAGGTTTCCCTTAGAAATCTGGCTATGGAATTATATAGATCTGATCTTTGGGAGAAAACTCAGTGATCGAAATAGCGTAAATAATCACTGTGGAGGAGGTACTTTGAAGCACGACCTCAGGCCACAGAATCTGAAGCTATACTCAAAAATCCTTCCAATAAAAAAATATAGATGGTGTACCTTTATACACCTAAGGTCAGGTTCCAGTCATTGCGCATGCTCGAACTCATCCGGAAAGAAATATCACTTTTAAAAGAGACATAATAGAAATGCTTGATTCTGGGAATATCCAACCCGTGCTTATTCCTACCACTCCCTCCCCCCTCCCCCTCCACTTATTTTTAATACTGTAGCATATATTTATGATAGATTACTAAAAGCTGCTTAACTTTTTACTGTCTGAGTGCTGGTTGCTTGTAAAATGGTTTCTCATAATGGGAATTCGAATATAGGTGAAGTTTTATAAAATCGTCATTTTTTTATTTTTCATAAAACAAAATTAATTTATATCATAGATATCTTTTTATATACATGTATATACACAGCCGGCAAAAACCTATTCAAAGTCAGTAAAATAACGTTAGAACAACGTTGAACGTTGTTCTAACGTTATTTTGCTGACTTTGAACAGGTTTTTGCTGGCTGGGTATTTAAATTTCTTATCACGGCTTTAAAGTGATTAAACAGAGGTTAAAATAACTACTGGTCACCACTGTGGAGGAGAGATTTTGCAGAATATTTTCAGTCAATTTGTTGAAAATATTCTGAAAAATCTCTCCTCCATAGTGATGACTGTCAATTATTTGAACCCCTGATTGAGGAGGGTATTAAAAGTCAACAATCATATAACGGTGGGCGAAAACTTGTTCAAAGTCAGCAGTGAAGACGCTACTCTCCCGTGTCTAATTGTAGGGGGATCTAATAACAGGGGGTGGTCTGCATAAAATCCGAAAATTCTTAAAAGGTGGGGGTATTTTTTTAGGTCAAACCCTTATAAAACCTGAACCTAATGAATGGAAATGGGTGGTATTTTTTTTACCAAAGCAGGGTTACAATATGGCACGGGAGAGTAAAACAACACGCTAGAATAACGCGTATTTTTTACTGCAGGCTTTGAATACCTTAAAAATAAATTATTGTCGTGAAAATTATTTTATTTTAATACTTTTATTCCGCAAAAAGTTTTTGTCCAGTGGGATACTTGGTTCGGTACTTTCTTTGCAAATGCAAATTTTAGATCCTTTGCTCATAACTTTTGAATGAATGGCTTATACGACTAGAAATTTTAAGACTTTTCCTATAATTTATCTAGGATCATTTTTTTTTTGGTAAATAGAGTTAATTATCCCTTAGTAACCAAATTTCTGACAGGTTGGAAAAAAAAAAGGATTTTTAATTATGTATTGACCTAACATTCTGGAAGGTTTCAACACAAGTTGAAAGTTATAGAGAGGAGGTTGAAACGCCCCCCCTCCTCCCCCCCATTATTGAGGAGCCCCAAAAAGGCCCAATGGGTTGGTTCGGTACTTTATTTGCAAATGCAAATTTAAGATTCTTTGCTTGGTACCCTCTTGATAAACCAAACAATTTCTTAGTATGCTATACCAACATCCCTGCTGGCACATGTCATTGGATCAACGTTCAAATTAACCTAAGAACGACGTTGGTCGGAATAAGAATAAATAATCACTGCGAAGAAGGGATTTTTTAATACAGCTTCAGGCTTTCTGACCTGAAGCTTTGTTCAAAAATCACTACTGATTAATTTTGTTATTAATTGTCTCTTCTTTCGACCAATGAAACAGATATTTATTTACGAAAATAAGCCGGTGACAGCTTATGTTTACTCATATTAATTTTCTCTGTAGTAAATCAACGAAAATAGTAGCTATAGTTAAATGTTTTTTCTTGCTTCTCAATCTCTCCTATTTTTCCGAAATGCATAGTAGTGTAGAATCCGAAAAGGAACTACATTCCCGACTTATTTATGATGTAAGTTTGCGCATGTAGTTATGCATGTAGATAAAGTTATGACAATGTTTTGTAACTTGATACTATTGGTTTATAATGTCAATAGCAGTAAGCATACATTTACACGCCGCGTTTGATGTCAATATCTAATTTTTTTTGTCTAAATTTTTCACTTTTACACTACATAGAATATTAGCATATGCAACCACGATGATACATGGAGTACCGTAAACTGCCGCGTATAAGCCCATAAAGTGGTTCGAAGGCAAATTTTGGTAAGCTTGGGTGGGCTTATACATGCTCTGAATTTTTTATTAAGGAAAAGGGTAAGCTTATAGAGGGAAATCAATAGCACTCGCTAAAGAGCTTTATCCCTTATCAAGATCGTGGAAAGTTTACGAAATCAGATGCGAAGTTACAGGACAATCGAGAAAAGCTCCCGAAGGAACTTGGGTTCTTGGAGGCGGAATAGAGCTCCCATGTTGTTATTGTTTGTATGGACCAAAAATAAGAAACCGTGAAGTTAGAGATTGTACTAAAAAACAACAATAAAAGTAAGTAAGTAAGTAAGCGAGTAAGTAAGTAAGTAAAAGGTATATTTCAGGGCTTATCCACGTACAATAGTGGCTCTTCATCCTGTATAAAATAAGTATATAAGAGCAAAAATAATATAAAATTTAAAATTGGTTTCGGTATTGAATCCTGTGCTCTCCATATAGTAGAGAATAGAAAGCCCTGGGTGCAAGATTGTGAGTATTGATTATATATAATTTCATAAAAAACTTAGACCGAGTAGCATAAGGGCAAAGCAAACTAGAGGGAGAAAACAAATGGAAAGCGGAATCGATCCGTAACCCCACCGTCACTTGACGTCCATTCAACGACAAAAGCATGCTGTTTGGCGTGAATCGTCAAGAACAGTCCTTTCGACGTTGATAAGATGTCACGTGGCCATTAGGTGATATTAGTGATCTATAAAAACATAAGTGGGAACATGTCCAAGAATCAGACACAGGAGTTTGACGACAAAAAGCGACGTCGTTCTGTGTCAGTTTACAGGTAGAAAAACATAAACAGTCAGTCAGACAGTCACTACGAAGGAGAGATACCAAACATGACATCAGACTAAAGCTTGAAACAATGAAACAATGCTCCTACATGTTGATCCTACTCATAGGTCATAGTGACCTTCGTCCCCTAGTAATATCAAAATGGAAAGAAATATATGAACTAAAAAATTAAATTTCGCGCAATCGCCTGGTCCTTTCGATATGCTCTCGTTTTGGAGCAAAAACTATAGTTTATAGTTTATATATCGTTTCTCATAATTGCCGGTAAGGTATTGAATAGTATTGCAGCTGAGTTCTGAAAGCATCCTGTAACATTCGAAGGTTTAATTCTGACATCGTTCTTATTTCTCGAAGTTCTTGTATTAATAAACATCTCAATCTTGTTGATAGTTGGCCAACTTTTTTCGTGAATTGCTTTGTGTATGGCTTTTAGCATGTTATAATAAATCTCTTCTTTCATGAATTGGGAGCCAGTTTAATTTGATGATATCATTTTGCGTAGCATATCTCCCACAAACAAAGTTGCAATGGCTAGTTGAAGACGATTTAGTTTTCTGACGTTTAATGCTGTTAGTGGTGAATAAACTGTATCATTGAAGTCAATTTTTGTAAGGAGTAGACTCTGCGCTAATTGTTTGTGCACTTTAAAATCGGTAAAGTGTTTCAAATTCTTTAATACAGTTAATTTTCCATAAACGGAAGCTAACAAATCCTTTACGTGCTGGTCCCATTTTAAATACGAATCAAGCTTAATACCAAGTAATCGTGTGCTGTATACTCTTTCAAGATGTGTTCCTGAAACTCTACATTACATGCCTGCTGTTCAAGGTTATGGAGTTTCGACAACTGCGATGTTGAAAAGGTGGTAAATTTTGTTTTAAGCGCATTAATTGATAAACTATTTTCATCAGACCACCTTTTAATATCTTCCAATGATTTGTTAAGTTTAATATAAGTTTCATTTATAGATTTCGGTTTACACGATAAGTAAAGAGTAGTGTCATCTGCGTATTGTAAATAGTTTGATGATCCAGTGATATTATCTTGTAAATCATTAACGTATAAATTGAATAAAACAGGACCCAATATTGAGCCCTGAGGTACTCCAAAATAGGTACGAAGAATAAAATAACATCTAAAATAACAAAGAATAATTGTTTTATGGGCTCATACTCAGGTGGGCTTATACATGGCCTGACTTTAGCGTTAGTGCAAGGAGTAAGCTTATACGCGGGTAGGCTTATACGTGGCAGTTTACGGTAATCGTTAACATTCGTGTATCTAAAAAAAAGCGATAAAATCACCCAGTCTAGCTGATGCACAGTCTACAGTTAAATCTCTTCCTCTTCTATCTTCTACACAAATAGAAATATAGAGCGTAATAATACAAAAAGGGGGCTTCACAACGTAATCTCTGTCTAGACGTAATTTTAAATTGTGCTTGCTAAACTTCAAGATTAGATTATTACGGTATTTTCCGCATAATTGAAACCAAGCTTTACATTGGCGTGGGACACAATCCTTTGTTGAATCATATTTCTGTAATAAAACTGTCATAAAAACTTATCTACAACACAGTTAGCTGAGAGGACGTACTAAGATGTGTTTTGATTTTTCCCAGGAGGCACATGACATCTTATTAACGTCGAAAAGACGTTGTTTTGACGTTGCGACGTCAAAACGACGTGTTTTGACTTTGATAAGATGTCGCGTGCCGGCAGAGTTTATTCTATTTACAGCGTAAAACCTGTGAATACAAATACCTCATCTCATCTATTTAATCAGAGGGCATAAACTTGTTCAAAATCCGCAGTAAAAATACTAGAACAACGTCATTCGACATTGTTCTAGTGTCTTGTTCTAGTGTCTTTAATGCGGAATTTGAAAGTTTTTTGTGCACTGGGAGAGTAGCTACTTCTATATATGATATACACAGTCCAGATACAGAGTTATTCGTAATCGTATTCACGTGCATAGCTCCATATACGGACTGTGTGTTATCATATATGGCAATACACAGTCCGTATATGGAACGAGTCCGTATTCAGTAGTCTTTCACACTATAATTTTAAATTCATTCACATTGCGTTGTTATCGGATTGCTATATAGAATCAATAACGTGGTACTGAACACTTGAGCCATTGCTACGTTTTCAGGTACGAGCAAGTCCAGAAAGAAATCTTGTTTTGATGGATTCTGATATCGGCAGTTAACTGAATTCTGACACAGCTAAAATGAGGATGAAGAATGATGCACTGCACACAAAGTCGGAACGACCTGGAAATAACCCGACGTTGTTTTGACGTTATTTCGTCGTTGTTTCGAAATCGTATGACGGCAGAATGCTTCCGTTAACGAGGTTAAAATGGATTCCTTTCTTTCTTGATAGTTATTTTGGTTCAATCCCTGCAAAGAAGACAATCAATTGTAAGGAGTGTTTATCCGATATATTGTTCTTACTCTACACCTCTCACAGCATCAAATACTACTGTATGCGGAGCGGTATAGCTCCGTTTCTGGACTACGTATTGTCATATAGATACGGTACGGACCTTATACGATTGGCTATTCAGTAGTATTTTACGCTGTGTCCGTTTTCATATTTTAGAATGGCGAACAGAAATATTATTCAATGCATATTAGCGGTATTGTTACTAGCCATGGGAATCAAATTTGCTGTTGACCTCAGTAAAAATAAAAGTTCGCCAGAAATTTCAGCAAAGGATGCATTTTTAACCGTACAAACAGAATGCGGTAAAATCGAAGGTAAAGAATTCCACGTGACTACAGATGAAGGTAAAAAGAAAACTATGTATACATTCAAAGCAATTCCTTATGCTGAACCACCTATAAAGGAGCTAAGATGGTCAGCCCCAG